>JAVIAB010000108.1:45406308-45421308 GCA_032433765.1 Megaustenia siamemsis | reverse complement strand
GGGGTACGTTGGTCGCGACATCTAGGTGTAGGTCTCCTATTGCGATTGAACCTCAAAGATCCCAATATACTGAGCATTTAACACTTCACTACTTCCGACATTAAAACATTATCTGGGACATGCAAAAGGCTGTACAGATGCTTACACAAACACGTGCTGTTGTTATTAAAATAGCCTTTACTTCCGGACAAAAACATTACCATACAAAATGTCAACGTCATTTCTTCCCTGCGTTACAAGCAAGACCAATTTCAGCTTGACAGCCATAATGTAAAGCTGTCCAGCAACAGCAGACGGCGCGGAATAAATCATCACGTTGTGACAGGGGCGGGGGTGGAGCACGGCGCGCCAACAACCACGTGCCTGGAGCTGCTGCACTTCCCGCGGACCATTTCTTCTAAATCTATGACCTCGACCTTCGCAGAAATAGCGGCAAACGAAATCGAGGTCTTTGTTAATTCGGGACACGGGGGATTTGATTGTGGGGAAAAGTGAAGGCCCGGAGACCCACCCACCCGCTATTACCAGCCAGGGATTTGACACGGTTGGAGGGTGGAGTGAGGGTGTTAAGTTAACCACAGCGTGTGTCTAGTGGAAGTTGAAGGGGAAGAGAACGGGCTACCAGCGCTGTCTTTAATTACCACTCTATACCCTACGACTCTCACACATTTTTTTTCTACGAATTATAAGGCCCTCGCTTAAAGTTCGGAAAAGATATTTGTACAAGTTAGAGACACATGTTAGGCTCAGGAGTGACATGTATCCACTAACTAAAGTCTTCCCCATCTGCCGCCTTCGCATTGACGATTGACAGAAGTTAATTTATAACAAAGCCTCATATAATCTAAGCTCTCCTTATATATTATCAAGTACCGGGCCTACTGGCGTAGGTGATCATGTCTCTCCACAACTTTCGATCTCGGCAGCTATTATCATCTCTGTTGTTGATCTTCTGCCAAGCCATTGTCTTAAGCTGTCTGTTATTTTTTTCTCCCTGCTTCCCTCTATCTCTTCGTCCCTCAATTTTTCCAGTTGTTACAATATATTCCAGTTGTTCTCTTCTCATTACATGGCAAAAAAATGATGATTGTCTCTTATATAAGCACTCACATAACCCGCCATTCGCTGACAAACGTATCATTAATGTTCAATAGTTTCCCTACAAAATGGGAAAAACCTGCACTGTCCAGAGCCGAATCACTTACCACGTCTTGTTAAATGGCATTCTATGTTGTTTCTTTACTTCTATTAGAGTTGTCCTAGCCCTTTAACCAATTATTTATTTTCCAAAAGACGTGGTTGATGTCTTCCCTATGTCTTTACTTTTTCCGGTGAATACCAAATGCCCAAAATTCTGTGTGCTCGTAAAATGTAAAAGGAAAATCGCTGTCATCTTACTTTTATTTTAATTATAAGTTTGTGTCCTTGATGACACTAGTTTGAGAATCTCTCTGCATACACGTGTGTGTGTGTGTCCGTAGGACTGAAAGACGATGGTGATCTAATGCCACTGGGCCGACGACGCCCACTTAGCCTTCACATTCAGGAGGTTCATGTGGCGTCTGCAATAACTTTCTGGAATTCCCGTGTTCTGCAGCAAATTTACGAAAGCTGTAAACAGTGTAAATACGCACTGACTTTAGAGAGTAAATTAAATGCTTAAAAAACAAATGTCTCGGAAGAATATCAACAATAATTAGGAGATAATACATTTCAGAAGATAAGATATGAAGCGAAACTAAACAGGAATTGGTATCGAGCCGTTTAAGAAAGACATGTTGGAAGCACATCGGTCAACTGTTAAGAACTTATGAAGACAGACTTCCTCATGTGGCCATTCACATTCAAGCCATCTGGTAAATAGACTTTCTCATGTGGCCATTCACATTCAAGCCATCTGGTAAATAGACTTCCTCATGTGGTCATTCACATTCAAGCCATCTGGTAAATAGACTTTCTCATGTGGCCATTCACATTCAAGCCATCTGGTAAATAGACTTTCTCATGTGGCCATTCACGTTCAAGCCATCTGGTAAAAGATAACGAAGAATATCAAAGGAAACACACAGAGCAGGAGAAGGAATGAGCGCTCATCCATAGGAACAATAGACAACCAAGACTTACAGGAACTAGCAGCAAATCGTCAATCGTGGAGAGCTATGACTTCTGCCATATGTGCTGTCTTCGGTCCGTGAGGAATCAACTAATGGCTAGAGAGGTTTGAGTTGTCCCGACTAAAGACACCTCAATACTAAGAGGTTCTGTATCACCGGTTCTCACCAGCGCGATTACCATTGTGTTCTTTATCTCATTAGGTTGTTCCGACGCAGGTTGTTTGTTATCAAGAAGCATAAATGGGAGGTGAAGTGACGTCTTGATCAGCGTTGAGTCGCTAACATTGCTGTTGCGACTACAGGTCTTGATCCTCAACCACAGAATTCAAAGCTTTTTTTTTTTTTTCAAAACCCACATCTCATTTATCTCTACTCTTTGTCATTTGCTTACTTGTTCATGTTTCGCATCTTTTAGCAACATGGCTTCATCGTGATATTTTAATACTCGTTTCTAAAATGTACTGTTATGCTGATGATACTGCCATGTATGTCGTAGAGCCACTGTCACTTGCCACGCATGTCGTAGAGTCACTGTCACCTGCCACGCATGTCGTAGAGTCACTGTCACCTGCCACGCATGTCGTAGAGTCACTGTCACCTGCCACGCATGTCGTAGAGTCACTGTCACTTGCCACCAATGTCGTAGAGCCACTTTCACCTGCCACGCATGTCGTAGAGTCACTGTCACTTGCCACGCATGTCGTAGAGTCACTGTCACTTGCCACGCATGTCGTAGAGCCACTTTCACCTGCCACGCATGTCGTAGAGTCACTGTCACCTGCCACGCATGTCGTAGAGTCACTGTCACTTGCCACGCATGCCGTAGAGCCACTTTCACCTGCCACGCATGTCGTAGAGTCACTGTCACCTGCCACGCATGTCGTAGAGTCACTGTCACTTGCCACGCATGCCGTAGAGCCACTTTCACCTGCCACGCATGTCGTAGAGTCACTGTCACCTGCCACGCATGTCGTAGAGTCACTGTTACCTGCCACGCATGTCGTAGAGTCACTGTCACTTGCCACGCATGTCGTAGAGCCACTTTCACCTGCCACGCATGTCGTAGAGCCACTTTCACCTGCCACGCATGTCGTAGAGCCACTTTCACCTGCCACGCATGTCGTAGAGCCACTTTCACCTGCCACGCATGTCGTAGAGCCACTTTCACCTGCTGCGCATGTCGTAGAGCCACTTTCACCTGCTGCGCATGTTGTAGAGCCACTTTCACCTGATACGCAGGTCGTAAGAAGCGACTACAGAAGTTAGGGTCAAGGTTTTCACTGGTGCTACGGAGTTCATTCATTTGGAATTAAGCCATCTTCAGTGCTTTCCGTAGTGTGTGGCGGTTTAGGTTCATACTGTGGAACATGCTGAAGAAGGGAGGGACCAATGCAATCGTCCGTTGTGCAATGAAGATGATCTGACAGTAAAATTAGACTTCTGTCATGATACAGTTAACGTTATTCTAACTGCTGTTGGCGTTGCTCATTTGTTGACGTTGTTCACACTGTTGATTGTTGACGTTCACGCTATTGATTGTTGACGACGTTCACGCTGTTGATCGTTGACGTTGTTCACACTGTTGATTGTTGACGTTCACGCTGTTGATTGTTGACGACGTTCACGCTGTTCATTGTTGACGTTGTTCACGCTGTTGATTGTTGACGTTCACTCTGTTGATTGTTGACGTTCACACTGTTGATTGTTGACGTTGTTCGCGCTCTTGATTGTTGACGTTCATCACATTGTTGATCAATGACGTTTGTTCACACCGTTGATCGTTGACGTTGTTCACACTGTTGATTGTTGACGACGTTCACGCTGTTGATTGTTGACGTTGTTCACGCTGTTGATTGTTGACGTTCACTCTGTTGATTGTTGACGTTCACTCTGTTGATTGTTGACGTTCACGCTGTTGATTGTTGACGTTGTTCACACTTTTGATCGTTGAAGTTGTTCACGCTGTTGAGCGTTGACGTTGTTCACGCTGTTGATTGTTGACGTTGTTCGCACTGTTGATTGTTGACGTTGTTCACACTGTTGATCGTTGACGTTGTTCACGCTGTTGATTGTTGACGTTGTTCACGCTGTTGATCGTTGACGTTGTTCACGCTGTTGATCGTTGACGTTGTTCACACTGTTGATCGTTTACGTTTGTTTACACTGTTGATCGTTGACGTCGTTCAACCCGCGGTCGCAATGGCATAGACGACGACATACCACTACTAATATCTTACCTCACCTTTCAGACGGTCTACGTGGTAGGTCTACCTTAAAAACAGACTGCCCAGCAAGACGAGGACCCCACATCCTATCGTGTGTAGGGCTTCTACTTTCAGTTTATGATAGTCTTCGGATTACCGTCGTCGCACATCGAACAAGTCAACAAATACTCAGACCACCTCCTCAGAAAATCCCAGCTGGAAAAAAAAATGCAAATCCTCCCCACTTCCTGCTGTAGTTCTCTTGAAGTTAGACAACACCACTCTTAACTTGTAAATCCGGCTCACGTGCCATAACTTATATAGTACGATTGTTTCTATAAATTCATTCTTATATTGCTTTCGTTATTCAAAGCTCTAATCACGTGCCTATGACGCGCAGGAATTACCCCTGAGTTATCTTTTCTGGGAAGTAGTGAGCTAACGTGTGATGAAGTGAAGGTCTGTATAGTAGCAAGGGTTGAAATCCTGGTTCAGACAGTCCATTGTTTTCTATCTTGGGTAGTGTTTGTAGATTTTTCAATATGTAAAAATCGACATGCCCTTGCATATTTCTGTCTGTTGATACATAGGACTCATAGTACTGCCGTGGCTGGATATGCTGACATAGGACTCATAGTACTGCCGTGGCTGGATATGCTGACATAGGACTCATAGTACTGCCGTGGCTGGGTATGCTGACATAGGACTCATAGTACTGCCGTGGCTGGGTATGCTGACATAGGACTCATAGTACTGCCGTGGTTGTGTATGCTGACATATGACACCTAGTACTACAGTGGTGGGGTATGCTGACATATGACACCTAGTACTACAGTGGTGGGGTATGCTGACATATGACACCTAGTACTACAGTGGTGGGGTATGCTGACATATGACACCTAGTACTGCAGTGGTGGGGTATGCTGACATATGACGCCTAGTACTGCAGTGGTGGGGTATGCTGACATATGACACCTAGTACCGCAGTGGTGGGGTTTGCTGACATATGACACCTAGTACTGCAGTGGTGGGGTATGCTGACATATGACACCTAGTACTACAGTGGTGGGGCATGCTGACATATAACACCTGTTTTCTGTTTTCTCTGTATCTCTGTTTTCGCATTGTTGGGGGTGAGGGGGAGGGAAGAGAGATTTGTGTTTGGAAACATAGGACTTTAATCCCCACGCTATTTCTTTGTTCTTCAATAGGGGGCTTCTAATAGCAGGTTAGGGAACCGCCGAATAAAGTGCAATGTTACTCAAGGGGACGTTAGTCTTGCAAACTGAAATACTTTACGTGCCCAAACTATGGCTTTACTTAAAACAGTCCATATTACTGAAGCCGAGAAAGTTTACCCACATGAGACAGATACTTAAGTGAACGCAACAGCATCAATCCACTCACAGTGACCATCTATAAACTATTCACTATAAAATATTAAACTATTCACTATAATATTAAACTATTCTTTGAGCTGTGTGTCTCATACGTTTTGATCCTGCTTCGATATCCGCTTGTTTACGATGAATGATGATATTGTATGACAGGGAACAGTCGGCTGTGTTCACTTTCTGCGCGGTTTCGCCTTATGTCTTTTGGCGTGTACTGAGACTGCTACGATGGGGACTACAGTTACCTTTCTTTGTTTGGGAGATGAGTTAGTAATTCGGATGATTCCACTGGCACGGGCGGTTGAGCAATTATGGATTTTAATTCGTTTGCTGTGATACCGAGGCCTTCCATAACAATAACCAATAATAACCAATTAAACTATTCACTACAATATTAAACTATTCACTACAAGATTAAACCATTCACAACAAGATTAATCTATTCACTACAAGATTAATTTACTCACTACAAGATTAATCTATTCGCTACAATATTAAACTACTCGCTACAAGATTAAACTTTTCACTACAAGATTAATCTATTCACTTCAAGATTAAACTACTCACCACAAGATTAAACTACTCACCACAAGATTAAACTACTCACTACAAGATTAAAGGATTCACTACAAGATTAGTTTACCATCCATGCAAGCCTGCACTCCCCGACCTGGAATGATGACTTTGATCAAATGTCACTTCTATTTCTTCTCTCCTCTAATCGTATCATTACAGCTAACTGACTGCTAAATAACATTCATCATCATCGGGTTGCGCTTCTTTACAGAAAGTTGCTCTCATCAAAGCCCGTCTGAAAGAATCTTCGTCTCTAGTCAGAGCTTCCACTTCTTACGTTGTCATGTTCAAGATCTTGATGTCTTGAAACCACTTTTGTCATAATCTGCCCCTGACTTGACTTCCATGAACCATGTCTTCCATTATTGTTATTTCAAAGCACAAAGTGCCTCCTTTTCACGAGGCGACTGTATATATATTGTTTACCACTTATCAACCAACATAGAACTGGAGTCGTCAGTCGTTGCACACTGAGGGAGTTGCTGAGGAGGGGATCTGAGCACCTATGAACCGGTTCGAAGTGCAATGATGATGACCCGCAAATAACTTAATAACTCAATACTGTTTACAAGTCACTTATTTTCCGTGTTTAGATATGTTAATATGTCTTCATTGCTCCTTTTCATTTCCAAAGTATCATAAGGATTCTCTATAAGTTTATCTTGAGTGAATTAATTTTCCTTCCTTGTTATTTGCGAGATTGTCCATGATGGCCAAATATAACAAGAGGAAAGTAAACGTGATTTAGACTCAGCGTCGGGTCGGTGGAACATTCTCAACACTCACACACATATCATCATCATGTGCCATACTGGTTGACGTAGGCGATCATGTCCCTCCACAATCTTCTATCTACAGTGCACCGTATCAGTTCTGTTGTTGACTGTTTTCCATGCCACGACACCAAGCTATCCAGTATTTCCTCTCTTTGTCGTCCGCGATTTCTGTCCTTTTATTTTGCCAGTTGTAACCAAGTATTCCAACTTTCCTCTTCCCATGATGTGCCTAACAAATGTTGATTGCTTTTTTCTGATGTTTTTTTAAGAGTTCCCTTTTTGTGTTGGCCTCTTTGAGAATTTCCTCATTTGTCTTTTTAGCTGTCCAGGGAACTTTTAACATTCTTCTGAGAAATCCCATATCTGTGGCTTCTTATCGTCTTTTCATTTGTTTATAAATATACCATCAATATAATATGGATATAAATGTACCATTTTAAAAAGCAAAGCATACACACATACACGTGCATGCAATAATGGGATAGTAAGCGCCTGCTCTTAATAACATTTATTTTTCTTTATAAAATATCCATTTCCTAACAACCGAAACTTGGGGAATTTCGCGACATTTGACACATGCGTCAGGAACTGTGTTAGAGTGAACAATCTCGTAACACATGCGTCAGGATGTGTGTTAGAGTGAACAATCTCGTGATACATGCGTCAGGATCTGTGTTAGAGTGAACAGTCTCGTGATACATGCGTCAGGATCTGTGTTAGAGTGAACAATCTCGTAAAACATGCGTCAGGATCTGTGTTAGAGTGAACAATCTCGTAAAACATGCGTCAGGATCTGTGTTAGAGTGAACAATCTCGTAAAACATGCGTCAGGATCTGTGTTAGAGTGAAACAATCTCGTGACACATGCGTCAGGAACTGTGTTAGAGTGAACAATCTCGTGACACAGCCGCGAAAACTGAGACTTAGTTATATTCATAAAATAGAAACACATGAATCTTGCATGGCATGAATCTACACCAGGTTACATACAGATTTCATCCCTGCTCTTTTGTTTAAGCGGAGTAATGAGTAAATGTTATGTTATTTAAAAAAAAAACGTATAGTGCCCCGTCACGCCAAGTGGCGTATAGGGAATATGTTGTTAGTGACCATAACTTTTACAGACCTTCGGCACATGATTTTTGGGGTAATGTGGTCGGCATTACGCCCGTGCCGCTTTACTTTCCCAGAAAAAATATCCGGTACCCATTTAAGGCTGGGTGAACCCGGAAGCCGTCGGTTGGGATCGAACCCTACCTCTTTTCCTTTGTAGTCCAGTTCACTAACCACTGAGCTATCGCGGCTCCATGAAGGGACCATGGTCAGCGCTATATCAGCGTCTAATAGATGCAACAGTTTTCTACTGGAGGCTAAGATATGGAGACCAAGAAAGCAGATTCACAATTGTATAAAATAATAGATATTTAAAATATAGGGTTACATATCTGGAAGTGCATCGACGGCACGAGACACCGCATATAGAAGTGAGAACAATCCTAGTTGGATGGACAGAATGAAGTGGGATAAGAAAGACCATAGAGGACGTTTTAAAATATTTTTTTCTTAAAAAAAGCAAACAAAATAGAATAAACAAATTTATCAACACCGGATGGGGTAGCTTTCTTTTTTCTATTAGGGGGGGGGGTGTGTAGATGGTTACACGTTGATTGTTTAAGGAATGTCTTTGAAATGATCTGATAGGCTCGTCACTGAGAGGACAAAATCAGATGAAAATAACACTCCATGTCGTTTATTAGCAATTAACGAACGTCGTTCATTGATGGCTGAGTTTGAAAGGCGCTGAAGTGTCTAAGGAGTGTCAACAACCACTCAAGGCAGGACAGCCCAGCCATTGATGTTGTCTATTCAGTGGTTCTAAACCCTGTTCCGACAACATCTTGTGTTGTTATGCGCATCGAAGGTGGGCTACCTTGGAGCGCCATTTCACTGTGCTTCTTGATTTCAAGGTGCACGCTGCTGTCGGTTATCCTCTCCATCTCTTTAGGCGCCAGGCGTTTGCAAGCATCTACCTCCTATATACTACCTTGTGTTTTCTTCTTCATGGTGATTTTCAATAGATTGAGTTTTCTTTATGTCCACAAAATGTCACTTTTGTGTGAATTATAATCCATTCTTTGCGTTCGCCATCTTTCACCTCTGGCGAAGTCCCTAGAGACTAAGAATTGAATTGTGCGTGTTAATTTTTCCCTGACATCCGTATTGTGAACAGAGGTCCCTCGCCGAACAGGCAGATAATTCTGCCAACGAGATACGCATGTTTTTTTTTCGTCGATGAGTAATTGACGTTTCAAGCCGGGCCTCGCTGGTGAGGCCAGGGGTGGTTGCTGTATAGAGAACTTACAACTAAAAATCCTAACTTCCGCAGCCAGGATTTGAACTCACAGCCTCTGTCTCGGGACCGGCGTCTTGCCTCGAGACCAAACAGTTCCCGCACAATCCACAGTTGTTTCAAAACATCATTTGTTTTGTTTTCCTCTGTCCACCCAGTTCTTCCTAATCTTCTATAAGTCATCATCTCAAGACCCTACATTTTTTTTTTCTATTTTCTTAGTCAACGCTTAAGCTTTTTTTTTGCAAAAAAAGCAACACCAGAGCCAGCAAAAGCAACCCCAGAGTCAACAAAAGCAACCCCCCCCCCCCCAGCCAACAAAAGCAACCCCCCCCCCAGCCAACAAAAGCAACCCCCAGCCAACAAAAGCAACCCCCCCCCCCCCAAGCCAACAAAAGCAACTCCAATACTGGGAGGCGAGGTTTAGAATTGGAATCAACGGGATGTAGTCGCATCGAGGTTTTCCTCTATGCCAGCCATGCATGTAACCTAGGAGCTATCACCCCATATCATCATGTGCCATACCGGTTGGCGTAGGCAATCACGTCCTTCTTCTATCCACAGTGCATCGTATCAGTTCTGTACCACCCCATTTATATAGGCACAATAAGCAGGCGTAACACAAAATGTCAAGCTGCTCAAACAACGGAGGTTACTGTCAACTAGCAGATGGCAAATGAACTTGGAGCCCCCAGATCCCCGATTTGCAGACTGTATAAACGTGACATGAAGTCTCGGAACATAACCCCTGCAGCCAGGGAAAAGATAGCTGCAGACCGTAATCTTTGGAAACACACTCGCTCCAACTCCAGCAAGATACAGAGAGATTCGTAGAAAAAGAGAATACACGGCGAAAACAACAGAAAAAAATAATTTCTAGGGTCGCTGCAACATCCATTGCAACTATGAATGAAGGAGGCTACTAACACTTAATTATTGTGTTTTACGCTTGAACTTATTTGACCCGGGCAAAAATGTTATGTTGTAGAAAAAGCTATTTAGCCTTAATGTGAGAAAATATTTAATTTTATTTTAAAAAAACTATCACACTAGTTTTTTTTTTTTTTTTTTTTTTTTATTCATTGTCGTTAGTTTGTTGGGGCGTTATTGACAGACTTCGCCAACCTTTTGCATGTACCTCTTTTTTAGTAATTCTGCGGATCTCTGCAAAGTCGAAGCATACCTATTCTTGATGTCTTTGTCAGTCAAAATCTCCATTTTTTCACATTTCCTTGCTGAATAGTAAATCCAGGACAAGATAGTTGAGATACCCAACCAACTGTATTTCATCTGGCGTTTTCTAGTTAATTTATTTACATTTCTGAAATCTTTCGCTGAAATCTTTCACGCCTTTACCTCCAACTTCTGGTAAAAATACTTCAAACCAGCAAGGAACACGTGTTGGCTATAGTTTAAGAACCACTGCACAGACACACAGTGTCTGGCCTGATAGTTACACAGGAAACACGTGACATTACAGCGTTGTTAGAGCCCCCACTGCTGCAGGCTTATGTTTCATGGGACGTACTTCTTTCTAGTGGCATGGGAAGTACCAGGTCGTGGTCTTGAGAATGAACTCACCTACACCTGCTTCCTTCTATATACCTAAATGTAGCCTGTCCTGTGGCTATCAATGTACAGGTCATGACCTCGCCACCCACAGGCAGCAGCTAGTAAGGACAATGTATCATTGCGCCCGTTGGGCTGAAAGACACAGAAACAGCTTTATCTTCCCGTTCTAATAAACAACATAATGAGATGCAACATAATGAGATGCAACATAATGAGATGCATCTGCGCCCGTGAACCGTCATATGAGGATTGGAAGTTGAAGAACAGTCGATTAATGAAAGAAGAAAATAAAGATGGCACTCAAACTAATCACCAAGTCTCGATATTGACAAGGCAAACCCGTAACAGCGAGTGCCCTTCCGCCTTCCTTTGTTACTATTATATTTTACCTTTTAAAAAATGAAAGGTTGTTCGCCACCTTCTCCGCCTGGGGACTACAGCTCATCAAAGAAAACGATACCATCGGCTGATCATGTGTCATCACAACTTTTTGTATTATAGTCACATTTAATCATGCATCATCAATTGTGATGCTCGTTTACTGTCTGATGTCTCATATTAACATTTAATCATGCATCATCAATTGTGATGCTCGGTTACTGTCTGATGTCTCATATTAACATTTAATCACGCATCATCAACTGTGATGCTCGTTTACTGTCTGATGTCTCATATTAACATTTAATTATGCATCATCAACTGTGATGCTCGTTTACTGTCTGATGTCTCATATTAACATTTAATCACGCATCATCAATTGTGATGCTCGTTTACTGTCTGATGTCTCATATTAACATTTAATCACGCATCAACTCTAAAACTCAGTCATTTACGACATGTGACATTGTCATTAACTTAGACATCGTTTTGCATCGTTTCAGTTCACCCGTTTTTCTCCCGCAGCTCGATTGTTTCATTTCTATAATCAATGAATATTTACTGCATTAATTATTGATAAATTGACAATCATGAAGATACAGACCTTCATTGATGGATGCTTGCACTGAACACAAGGATGGAAATAGGTCAAACTCACTAACATAGAATTATGGAAAAGTACCAGTCAAAAACCAGTGGATAAAGAGATACAGCAAAGATGATGGCGCTGGATAGGACACACACTGCGGAAGCCAACTGACACAACAGGACCTTTTTTTTGGAATCCCTAAGGAAAAAGACAACAGATGAAGTGAAGTCCTAAATATTCTTGGAGAAGATAGTAGACAGAGAAAAGCAGAGATGAAGATGATGGGGAAGACATGGAATAATCTTAAAAGAATGGCAAGAAACAGAACCGCTTGGAAAGTGTTTGTTCAAGACCTATGCTCCACAGGGAGCTGAAAAGTAGAAGTAAGACAATACAACTGAGTGGCTACTGCCTCACAACTGAGTGGCTACTGCCTCACTATAACTGACGCTGTTGATTACAATGTAAGACATTCTGAATGAAGTAAAAACATTAGGTCTTTAAGTTGATTAACAATAGTTTAAAATCAAAGTATTTAATTTTCGATTTTGCCCTTCACACAAAAAGCACAATAACACGTCGGTAAATGTGAATCAACCTAGACCTAAACAAGAAAAAAGTCATAATCACTAATCAATCAGACCTAATCAACCAGACAACTTCTCATAGAAAACATACTTCAATGATTAAAACATGGAATCGCATATAGTGACTTTGATAAAAAAATGTCGAAATTGTCTGTTATGATTTAAAACAAGCTAGCTAGCGATAGCCCTGATGCAAACTAAACAATGATAGCTTAAACCTAATTATGGCTGTACGACAATTAGAACAATGTATAGATTATACAGTGTATAGATAGGAGACACTAAGGACGGTTTTTTAATTGAACAAAGCCACTGTGGCGAACACACACAACTTTGAAAATAAATCAGCACTACTGGTGATGGCTATAAAAACGTCTTTAGTATAAACAGTGAACACAGGTCTGTCCATGTTACCCTGAATGCATTGTGATTGATGACACACAACAGAGAATATGAACAACTGGTTACAATGTTTAAACTAAGAGCAATAGAATGTTTTCTTTGAGTTTGTTTACTTGCCAGCAATCAACAAGTTCGTAATTTTACCTAATCTCAACACAATCAACTGTACTAGAGTTGTAGTTGTGGTGGTCTGTGGACAGGGGAAAACTGGGACGAGCGCTCAACACACAAACGTCACAGTGACTTCTCTTTGTCTCTTTCAAAACTTATTAAACGTGCTCTCCAACCAGTATTACACAAACTTATCTACAAACAAAAGTACACTTACTTTCCATAAAATCCACAAGTAGAATTCACTTTGAAACAATACTTCCCATAAATGAGAAATGCACTTTGTTCGCCTCAAAGTATGGGACTATTTTTTTCTTATTGGCGCGCACTGAAACAAGCCAGTGTCTCGCGAGACGCGACAGAGCAAGGAAGTCACGTGACATGAACTGGTGGGCACACTACAACTGGGAGCCCTTCAGTGAAGGGGTGCGGTTTACTGGCCTATTTTTGTAGTCAGAGCTCCGCCTTTACATACAAGACAAATGCTGGAGAATAAGGTGGTTTATCTTGTTAACATTTTCATCTCAAAGCGTCGTCACGCACAACTGGTCGTCATTAATATTTGAGTTACTTACAGACTACATACATTAGCACCCTCTGACGTTTGTTTGCATTGTTTCCCCTCTCAGCTTTTTGCTAGTGAGTCATTGGTTGGAAGATCCTGAATAGCACTTTCGTTTAATGAATACATTGTAGTTGTTTTTCCATGTACCTTTCTTTCATTAATGTCTTAATTTTTTTTATTACACTTTGAGTATGCACCCGTCCGACTACTACTACTACTACTTTGCGTCATCGCGCCCTTTAAAGGCGCGTTAGCAGTGCGTAGTGTCCCTGCTTACAACAATCTGTGCCTTTCCGGCCAGGTCATGCAACACCAAGTAAAAAAAAAAAGTAGTAAATTACCCCCGTCACGCCAAGTGGCGTATAGGGAAATATGGTATTAGTGACCATATATTTTACAGACCTTCAGCACGTGATTTTTGGGGTAATGTGGTCGGTATTACGCCATTGCTGCTTTACTTTCTCAGAAAAAAATCCGGTATCCATTTAAGGCTGGGTGAACCCGGAAGCCGTCGGTTGGGATCGAACCCTACCCCTTGTCCTTTGTAGTCCTGTTCACTAACCACTGAGCTATCGCGGCTCCCTTTCATGCAACCCGAGCCTGGAATTATTGAATATCCAGTGAAGTGCATCTATAGGTGATCTACTATATCTTTTTGGTGGATGCAGTGTCTGCATTTTTGTGTGTATTAAACATGGAATCCATCAGTTGGGGGGAGGGGGTGGGGGTGGGGGGGGGGGGTTAACAGTGCTCTGGTCTGGTGTCCCGAGATTAGTGAGAGCTCGGCGTTGGGGGAAGGAGCGATAAATGGGTTTGTCCATCCAACAAGGATTCGTCGACAATAGACAAATGACTTGCACATTCTTGATCTTGTAGCATTTTGCTCCAGCTCTCAGATCTGCATAAGACAGTTAAGATGTCCAGCAGTAACAAGGCTGAAAGTGGGCAGCGATCCACAGCGGACTGCGGGCATCTTGATCGGCAAACAAGAGCTGATAAATACTCTACTCCACCTCCAAGTGGTGCTCCTGGAAACAGACTAATCAGTCTGGCTAATCGAATGGGGATCGAAGCGGAATGGTAGCCTTGCAATTAAAAAAAAAAAATCTCGCTGAAGTCGGATGAATTAGGGCAAAGGTGTCATATATGACAGCTTAGGTTTTGATGACACCACAAGGCATACCTACGCCCAAGTCAATTCCTTTTTATGGTTGAAGTCGAAGAGGACTGTCCACTTGTTCACTGTCATCCAGTAAACACCAGAAAGAAAAGAAAGAATAAAATGTACCTCAACCAATTAAAAACGCGCTACTCGACAACAACAAAGAATACTTCCGGTCAGGCTTTGAACTTTGTATTTGTAAACAAAAATGTATTATTTT
>JAVIAB010000108.1:45316308-45401308 GCA_032433765.1 Megaustenia siamemsis | reverse complement strand
ACATTTTCCTCTCACTCTTCTCACCTCTTCTCTGTATCACATTTTCCTATCATTCTTCTCACCTCTTCTCTCTATCACATTTTCCTCTCAATTCTTTCCGTAATCACATTTTCCTCTCACTCTTCTCACCTCTTCTTTGCATCACATTTTCCTCTCACACTTCTCACCTCTTTCCTTTATAACATTTTCCTCTCACTCTTCTCACCTCTTCTCTATATCACATTTTCCTCTCAATTCTTTCCGTAATCACATTTTCCTCTCACTCTTCTCACCTCTTTCCTTTATAACATTTTCCTCTCACTCTTCTCACCTCTTCTCTATATCACATTTTCCTCTCAATTCTTTCCGTAATCACATTTTCCTCTCACACTTCTCACCTCTTTCCTTTATAACATTTTCCTCTCATTCTTCTCACCTTTTCTCTGTATCACATTTTCCTCTCACTCTTCTCACCTCTTCTCTGTATCACATTTTCCTCTCACTCTTCTCACCTCTTCTCTGTATCACATTTTCCTCTCACTCTTCTCACCTCTTCTCTGTATCACATTTTCCTCTCACTCTTCTCACCTCTTCTCTGTATCACATTTTCCTCTCGCACTTCTCACCTCTTTCCTTTATAACATTTTCCTCTCATTCTTCTCACCTCTTCTCTGTATCACATTTTCCTCTCACTCTTCTCACCTCTTCTCTGTATCACATTTTCCTCTCACTCTTCTCACCTCTTTCGTTTATCACATAATCTTCTCGATCTCCTTCCTTTCCACTCACCTTCCTTCCATTCTCCCTCTTCTCATATCTTCTCTCTCGTTTCCACTTCCTGTCTCTTACTTCTGTTCCCCCTTTCTATCTGTCTCTATCTCGCACTTTATTTCTGATCTTATTTGTCTTTCTTCTTTTTTCTTTTCCTCATTCTCTGTTTTATGTATATCACCCTTCTCCTCCGTCGTCTCTTTCCTCTTTCTTCTTCTCTCCGTTTCAACATCTCATCCTTTTCACCCACGCTCTCTCCTTTCTTTATCTCACCTTCTCTCTCTATCTCTCTCAATCCATGTACTCCTATCTCGTCATGTCACTGTATGTACTCAAAGGGAACTACTTTTAATGGTCCTGATGATGTAATGTAATATGATATAACCTATGAGGATAGAGCAATATAATTGTATTTACCAAATATTATAAGTCAGTCTATGGTTGACCGATTTTATTTTTGTACATTTTTATTAATTGAAATTAAAAAAAAAAAAGAAAAGAAAACAGGAAATAAACGTTCTGAGGGTTCATGTCAAGTTCATGAATATTTATAGAAAGATGCTGCTGATGATAACGATGGTACTGCTTATGGCGATGATGGTGATGACAGATAGTGTTTGTTTGTTATTATGATGAATGTGATGATAACGATTATGATTATAATGATGATAATGATTATGATTATAATGATGATAATGATTATGGTACTTGCAGCATACTTTCGAGAAAGATGGCGGCAATTGTCGCTGGAGTTTTAGAGATTGCCAACACAAAAACAGTTTTTCGATGTTTTGATAGTTTTTAAAGATGTGTTTCTTCGATTTATTCGAGCGAACCACAGATGGAAGCTACTGTGGGCACTCCTTTTCCAGCAATATCATTTGAAATTGTCGTCCACGCAGCCGACTAGGTTCGCACTAAAGTTCGACTTTGCTAACGCCAAAGTCGACAAATAAAAATGGCTGCATGTCGCCCTGTTGTTGCAGAGACTAACGCAGTCTCTTAAACCGTTGGGGACTTGTTGGTCTCGAGGTAAGACGCCGGCCTCGAGATAGAGAGGCTGTGGGTTCAAATCCCGGCTACACCGGATTTTTTATTATGATTTCTCTCAGCGGCAACCACCCCTGGTCGCAGCAGCGAGGCCAGGCTTGAAACGTCAAGTACTCATCGACAGAAAAAATATGAGTACCTCCGAAGTCGGGTTGATTTGCCTGTACGGCGAAAACCCCTGTGCACATGGCTGCCAGAGAAAAATGGATTTTTTGCGTGGAAACACGCAAAATTCAGTTCCTAGTTTCTATGGACTTCGTCTGAGGTAAAAGCTGGCGAACGAATAACAAAAAAAATGTGTGTTTTAATTGTGTGTTTTAAATATGTGTTTTAATTGTGTGTTTTAAATATGTGTTTTAATTGTGTGTTTTAAATATGTGTTTTAATTGTGTGTTTTAAAAGTGTTTTAAAAGTGTGTTTTAATTGTATGTTTCAAATGTGTGTTTTAAAAGTGTGTTTTAATTGTGTGTTTTAAAAGTTTGTTTTAATTGTGTGTTTTAATTGTGTGTTTTAAAAGTGTGTTTTAAATGTGTGTTTTAATTGTGTGTTTTAAATGTGTGTTTTTAAAATTGTGTTTTAAATGTGTGTTTTAATTGTGTGTTTTAAATGTGTGTTTTAATGTGTGTTTTAATTGTGTGTTTTAAATGTGTGTTTTAAATGTGTGTTTTAATTGTGTGTTTTAAAAGTGTGTTTTTAATGTGTGTTTTAAATGTTTGTTTTAAATGTGTGTTTTAATTGTGTGTTTTAATTGTGTGTTTTAAATGTGTGTTTTAAATGTGTGTTTTCGAGGAAACTGGAACGAGGAAGTGGCTGTGCACTCTCTATTCCAATGAAGTCGTTTGGAATCGTCGCCTCCAGAACGTAAGGAAGACATAATAGGAATCATGAAGAAGGGCACCCAAACAGACACAGAGAGAAAACACATAGCAGATAAACGACAACTAACCACAGGACTCCTAGTCACACATATACAGAGATGGCTCTGCTACAAACGCCACCAGAAATGGATGAGGTGTTCTGTTCTTTAGGCTGAACAGCCAGAAAGATATCACCAAGTCAATAGCTACTGGGAAATTCTCAAACAACTATAAAGCAGAAACTGAAGCCCCCCAAAGACTCTTGAAAACTGGCTATCCAACACAAAAATAACGTGCACAAGAATTTGGTGATACTGACTGATGTAATGTCAGTTCTAACAGCTCTAGAAACATACAGGTACAGTGAGCTTTATGACTTGAGAACAACCCTAGACCAACTGTGCAATAACTTCCAGAGAGTGGTCATCCAGTGGATACCATAAGACTGTAGTATACACGGAAACGAATGCGCAGACAAATTAGCTAAAGAGGGAGGGAGATTACCACAAGAGAACCATCCGCTCAGTTATGATGAACCCAAATCCATCCTCAAAGGTCAGTGCCATGAAAAATGGAAACGGGAACACCCAAAGCATAACGAGAGTGACGGATATCATCAACTATCAAGGGGGGATCAAGTCACCATACTTTGCCTAAAGATATTGGCCACAACAGAATGAGAAACCACATGTTCACCAAACTCAAAATAGGAACTAGCAGCCAAAGCCAATGTACACTGGATAACATGACAACAAACCATGTTCTACTGGATTGCCCCCAGTACACAAACCTGAGAAGGACAATGTGGTCCACACCCACATCCCTGGAAGAGAAACTTTACGGAGCAACCGAATCACTTAAACAGACAGCTGACTTCGTGAGAGAGTCCGGAATCTTAGTCTGAATGAGCCATGATCGCTGAAGAAGAAGAATAATCATCGCCTGCGCGCCGATAAAGGCTGCACGGTAGTCGATCTTGTCAACATGCGCCAACGTGCTTTGGCGGGAGCTGTGACGTGAGTTAAGAGGAAATTGGGCATTCCCGACTGAAGTGATTCCATGAACAGAACAGGTAATTGGTATAATGATAATGACGATAGTAACAACGGTAATAATGATGATGATACAGATGTTGGTAATGATAATGACGATAGTAACAACGCTAATAAACGATGATGATACAGATGTTGGTAATGATAATGACGATAGTAGCAACGCTGATAAACGATGATGATACAGATGTTGGTAATGATAATGACGATAGTAACAACGCTAATAAACGATGATGATACAGATGTTGGTAATGATAATGACGATAGTAACAACGCTAATAAACGATGATGATACAGATGTTGGTAATGATAATGACGATAGTAACAACGCTAATAAGCTATGATGATACAGATGTTGGTAATGCTAGTTACGATAGTAATAACGCTAATAAACGATGATGATACAGATGTTGATAATGATAATGACGATAGTAACAACGCTAATAAACGATGATGATACAGATGTTGATAATGATAATGACGGTAGTAACAACGCTAATAAACGATGATGATACAGATGTTAGTAATGATAATGACGAAAGTAACAAAGCTAATAAAAGATGATGATACAGATGTTGGTAATGATAATGACGATAGTAACAACGCTAATAAACGATGATGATGCAGATGTTGGTAATGATACTGACGACAGTAACAACGCTAATAAACGATGATGATACAGATGGCGATAACGATAAGCATATTGTCATAATGATGTTGATGATTATTTTGATAATGATACACATTATAATACTTATAGTGGTGATATTACTGAAACTGATCATTATGATTATGAGGATGATAATATGAGAAACTAAACCGTGTTTGTATATCACGTGGCAAATTTCTTAATAAGAAACATAAGTAAGTACAAACAAGTAAAGAGCTCCGTCACGCCAAGTGGAGTACAGGGAATATGGTGTTAGTGGCTATAATTTTTACAGACATTCGACGCATGATTTTTGGGGTAATGTCGTCCAAATTACGCCAGTGCCACTTTACTTTCCAAGAAAAAAAAATCCGGTACCCATTTATGGTTGGGTGAACTCAGAAGCCGTTGATTTTGTCCTTTGTAGTCCAGGACACTAACCACTGAGGTATCGCGGTTACCAATATCCAGATCACTAACCACTGAACTATCGTGGTTACCAATATGAAACATAAGATGGTGAAATTACATAAAGAAAACATCGGAACATGACGTAATCAGATCTTGAAATCCCATCCAATCAAATGATTCTGCCTTTCACCAACGCCCTTGCTTACAACTTGAGCGGAAAGCGGTCACTGCACGTGTTGAGGAAAAACAGGTCCCACTTCCTGTTTGGGATTTAACAGCAAAATCACTATGACAAGCCAGCGTGACGTTCCAGCTCTCTGATTGCAACTAAAGCAAAACGCAACATCCGATGAATAAAGAATGATTGATTTGTCAGATTTCATGTCGCTTACACAAACTTTCAATCACATTCCGTTTCTTTGGATTTATGAAAACACATTTTGTGTGAAGATAATTTTAAAGTTATTCGGGAATGTGGTCAATCTGACGAGAAGAGCAGAAATGGAGGAAAAGGAAGTAAATAAAATGTATTATCCATGTCTAATTACGTCATAGGAAGACATGACAAGATACAATAGACGTTGCAGCTAATGTCTTCTAAAAAAGGGGGGGGGGCGGAGAGGTATGTTTTACAGCACTCGGAAAAAAATGACAAATAAACAACAACAGAAAAAGGCAAAGAATATATGGCCCGAAGCAGGATCGAACCCGTACTCCTTGGCACTGCCATGAGAAGCCGAACGCTAAGTAACACTGCCACTCAGCTAACTCAAACACCTGGACGATGTCTTTCACGCAGGTGTTCTCATGAATATGGCAGAGGGTTACGATCACAGCTCGGGAATACATTTTTTCTGTTGTTTATTTGTCATTTTTGTCTGAGTGCTGTAAAACATACCTCTTCCTCCCACTGATCTATCGCCTCGGAAGTTTCCCTCCATAATAATATTCATTTATTGTTATTTATCTTCTCTTCTAAAGGGGATGGTTTCATTCACGTTAGGTTGGATAGTTGGACTGGGTAGTTTTTGTACTTCAACCTTCAAGTCTTGCAATCATGGGAACCTGACTCTCTGTCATGTTTCATGATGGAGGGGTAAGGACAACAACATAGGAACCTGACTCTCTGTCATGTTTCATGGTGGAGGGGTAAGGACAACAACATGGGAACCTGACTCTCTGTCATGTTTCATGGTGGAGGGGTAAGGACAACAACATGGGAACCTGACTCTCTGTCATGTTTCATGATGGAGGGGTAAGGACAACAACATGGGAACCTGACTCTCTGTCATGTTTCATGGTGGAGGGGTAAGGACAACAACATGGGAACCTGACTCTCTGTCATGTTTCATGATGGAGGGGTAAGGACAACAACATGGGAACCTGACTCTCTGTCATGTTTCATGGTGGAGGGGTAAGGACAACAACATGGGAACCTGACTCTCTGTCATGTTTCATGGTGGAGGGGTAAGGACAACAACATGGGAACCTGACTCTCTGTCATGTTTCATGATGGAGGGGTAAGGACAACAACATGGGAACCTGACTCTCTGTCATGTTTCATGGTGGAGGGGTAAGGACAACAACATGGGAACCTGACTCTCTGTCATGTTTCATAGTGGAGGGGTAAGGACAACAACATGGGAACCTGATTCTCTGTCATGTTTCATGATGGAGGGGTAAGGACAACAACATGGGAACCTGACTGTCATGTTTCATGGTGGAGGGGTAAGGACAAGAACATGGGAACCTGATTCTCTGTCATGTTTCATGGTGGAGGGGTAAGGACAAGAACATGGGAACCTGATTCTCTGTCATGTTTCATGGTGGAGGGGTAAGGACAACAACATGGGAACCTGATTCTCTGTCATGTTTCATGGTGGAGGGGTAAGGACAAGAACATGGGAGCCTGACTCTCTGTCATGTGTCATGATGGAGGGGAAAGGACAACAACATGACAAACGATGAGCTGGTCACATGGTCCGTACTTGTATATGGAGGGGAAAGGACAACAACACGACACACAATGAACTGGTCACATGGTCCGTACTCGTAAATGGAGGGGTAAGGACAACAACACGACACACGATCAGCTGGTCACATGATTGGTACTCGTTTGTGTGTGCCTTGATCTTCCCCCTGAACCTCAGCCGTGGCTGACACACTCCAGCTTCGGCCGGCCGGATCTTGGGTTAACTTAAGAGTTTTCCTTTCCGTAGGGCGGATGGCCGCCAGGGCTGTTGGAACTGGATATTAATAAAGTAGGATTGTATGTTCTCTGTTCCTTCCCATACAGTTTTTCTCTGTGTCAAGTGAAGAAAGTCGCCGAGAAGACAAAATTGTTCCTCGCAGCACTAACGCAGGTGTGCAAAAGAGAAGCTGAGGCCTTACACTTCAAGCCTCTTACCTCTACATTTATAGACAGCATTTGACTGTGGTATTGGTCTGTCTCTCTCTGCATTTATAGATTGCCCTTTGCTGTAGTGATGGTTGTGTTTCTCTAATATTTATAGATTTCCCTTTACTATAGTGATGGTTGTGTTTCTCTAATATTTATAGATTGCCCTTTTCTATAGTGATGGTTGTGTTTCTCTAATATTTATAGATTGCCCTTTTCTATAGTGATGGTTGTGTTTCTCTAATATTTATAGATTTCCCTTTACTATAGTGATGGTTGTGTTTCTCTAATATTTATAGATTATCCTTTACTATATTGATGGTTGTGTTTCTCTAATATTTATAGATTGCCCTTTTTATAGTGATGGTTGTGTTTCTCTAATATTTATAGATTGCCCTATACTATAGTGATGGTTGTGTTTGTCTCTACATTTATAGATAGCCCTTTACTGTAGTGATGGTTATGTTTCTCTAATATTTATAGATAGCCTTTTACTGTAGTGATGGTTGTGTTTCTCTAATATTTATAGATAGCCTTTTACTGTAGTGATGGTTGTGTTTGTCTCTACATTTATAGATAGCCTTTTACTGTAGTGATAGTTATGTCTTCTCTCTACATTTAAGAGATAACCATCTAGTTTTCATTTAATATTTTTCTTCAATACGCCCCTAAAAGAGAGTCCGGTAGCGCTGTGGTTAGTGCACTCGCCTGCCGACCTAGAATGCTCTCAGATTCTGTCCAGAATTTTTAAATGGGTGCCCGTGAAAGATATTTTCTGGAAGGAAAGCCAAAGAAGAAGGGAACTCGCCACCTCACCTCATTAAACTGAGCTTTACTACAATAGTGTCACTATGAAAACACGACAATTGCTATGGGATTACCTTTAATTTTACGTTTTATTTTCAAACTCTCCGAACTCGTATCCAAACAGTTCAGTCTGACAACAATTAATGAATTGTTCCACCAAAAGGGACTGGAGCCGCAATAATTGTCAAGTTTTCTAATGTCTGCCCATGATTGATATGTATGCTTAATGTGTACAACGTTTTTTTTTTTAAATTGCAAAATAGTTGGTCTGATATAACATAGAAGAAGTAGGTAGTCGTAATATAGGAGAAGTAGGTAGTCGTAATATAGAAGAAGTAGGTAGTCGTAATATAGGAGAAGTAGGTAGTCGTAATATAGGAGAAGTAGGTAGTAGTAATATACAAGAAGTAGGTAGTCGTAATATAGATGAAGTAGGTAGTCGTAATATAGGAGAAGTAGGTAATCGTAATATAGGACAAGTAGGTAGTCGTAATATAGAAGAAGTAGGTAGTCGTAATATAGGAGAAGTAGGTAGTCGTAATATAGAAGAAGTAGGTAGTCGTAATATAGGAGAAGTAGGTAGTCGTAATATAGATGAAGTAGGTAGTCGTAATATAGGAGAAGTAGGTAGTCGTAATATAGAAGAAGTAGGTAGTCGTAATATAGAAGAAGTAGGTAGTCGTAATATAGAAGAAGTAGGTAGTCGTAATATAGAAGTAGTAGGTTGTCGTAATATAGGAGAAGTAGGTAGTCGTAATATAGAAGAAGTAGGTAGACGTAATATAGGAGAAGTAGGTAGTCGCAATATACAAGAAGTAGGTAGTCCTAATATAGATGAAGTAGGTAGTCGTAATATAGATGAAGTAGGTAGTCGTAATATAGGAGAAGTAGATAGTCGTAATATAGGAGAAGTAGGTAGTCGTAATATAGAAGAAGTAGGTAGTCGTAATATAGAAGAAGTAGGTTGTCGTAATATAGAATAAGTAGGTAGTCATAATATAGAAGAAGTAGGTAGTCGTAATATATAAGAAGTAGGTAGTCGTAATATAGAAGAAGTAGGTAGTCGTAATATAGAAGAAGTAGGTAGTCGTAAAATAGAAGAAGTAGGTAGTTGTAATATAGAAGAAGTAGGTAATCGTAATATAGAAGAAGTAAGTAGTCGTAATATAGAAGAAGTAGGTAGTCGGTATATAGAAGAAGTAGGTTGCCGCAATATAGAAGAAGTAGGTAGTCGTAATATAGAAGAAGTAGGTAGTTGTAATATAGAAGAAGTAGGTAGTCGTAATATAGAAGAAGTAAGTAGTCGTAATATAGAAGAATTAGGTAGTCGTTATATAGAAGAAGTAAGTAGTCGTAATATAGAAGAAGTAAGTAGTGGTAATATAGAAGAAGTAGGTAGTCGTAATATAGAAGTTGTAAGTAGTCGCAATATAGAAGAGGTAAGTAGTCGTAATATAGAAGAAGTAAGTAGTCGTAATATAGAAGTTGGAAGTAGTCGTAATATAGAAGAAGTAAGTAGTCGTAATATAGAAGAAGTAAGTAGTCGTAATATAGAAGTTGTAAGTAGTCGTAATATAGAAGAAGTAGTCGTAATATAGAAGAAGTAGGTAGTCGTAATATAGAAGTTGTAAGTAGTCGTAATATAGAAGAAGTAAGTAGTCGTAATATAGAAGAAGTAAGTAGTCGTAATATAGAAGAAGTAAGTAGTCGTAATATAGAAGAGGTAAGTAGTCGTAATATAGAAGAGGTAAGTAGTCGTAATGTAGAAGAAGTAGGTAGTCGTAATGTAGAAGAAGTAGGTAGTCGTAATATAGGAGAAGTAGGTAGTCGTAATATAGGAGAAGTAGGTAGTCGTAATATAGAAGAAGTAGGCAGTCGTAATATAGAAGAAGTAGGTAATCGTAATATAGAAGAAGTAGGTAGTCGTAATATAGAAGAAGTAGGTAGTCGTAATATAGAAGAAGTAGGTTGTCGTAATATAGAAGAGGTAAGTAGTCGTAATGTAGAAGAAGTAGGTAGTCGTAATATAGAAGAGGTAAGTAGTCGTAATATAGAAGAGGTAAATAGTCGTAATATAGAAGAAGTAGGTAGTCGTAATATAGAAGAGGTAAGTAGTCGTAATATAGAAGAGGTAAGTAGTCGTAATATAGAAGAGGTAAGTAGTCGTAATGTAGAAGAAGTAGGTAGTCGTAATATAGAAGAAGTAGGTAGTCGTAATATAGAAGAATTAGGTAGTCGTAATATAGAAGAAGTAGGTTGTCGTAATATAGATGAAGTAGGTAGTCGTAATATAGAAGAAGTAGGTAGTCGTATTATAGAAGAAGTAAGTAGTCGCAATATAGAAGAAGTAAGTAGTCGTAATGTAGAAGAAATAGGTAGTCGTAATACAGATGAAGGAGGTAGTCGCAATATAGAAGAAGTAGAAGTTGGTTGAAACGCCAAGTAAAAACACAAACTTCATTTACAAACCAGCAGACGCGTCGTAGGTCCTCAAATGGTTAACGTGACCATCTATTGCGAAACGAGATTTACGTAACTTTAGAGCCCATATTAAGTAAAACGAGGGAGGATAGAGGGGCAGTATATACTGTAGAGTTAGTCACTGACATGAGTGTTAGCTCGGACCATACATCTTTCAGAACTTAATTTCGCAATAAATCTTACTGGTCTCAATGTTAAAATAGTTGCTGCTTAAGAAGGACGTTCACTTGTCGATATCTTGATTGTGTCTCAATGTGTGTG
This sequence comes from Megaustenia siamemsis, assembly GCA_032433765.1. Taxonomy (NCBI): domain Eukaryota; kingdom Metazoa; phylum Mollusca; class Gastropoda; order Stylommatophora; family Ariophantidae; genus Megaustenia; species Megaustenia siamemsis. The sequence continues at coordinate 45,390,592 of JAVIAB010000108.1, read as the reverse complement.
TGTGTTCTAGTTTAACCTCAAACCCTGAATTAGACGAAAGTCAAGGACTTTGGCCGGTTATCGGCATACACGAGCAGGTTCAACAACACACAACATTCACAAATCCAGCCGTATTATGATAGATTATGTTGTTGATAAAAAGATTAATGAGGATTATATCAAACACAACTGGTACAGTGGGCTTTATTTACAATGTTAAATGTAAACAGTAAATTAGATACAACCGTGGCTTGAAAACAAAGAAGGAATCATTTTTACTTCAGATACTAAAGGCATTAGTAGAAATCATCATCATCATTGAGTGCCGTCTCGGCATCGAAGGTCGACTACAATGGAGCGCCATTCCACTCTGTCTCATGCTTTGATAGTGCAGGTTGTCATAGGCTGACTTGTCCATCTTTTGATGTTACCCGTTCCTGTTAGTCTTGGTCTGCCTAAGCTTCTTTTACCTTGTAGTCTCCCTTCCAATATTAATTTTAGTAGGTTGTTCTGTCTTTTAACATGCCCCAAAAATTTCATTTATCTTGTTCTAATTGTGTTTAGTAGTTCTCTTTTCATTTTTAGTTGTTTTAAAACTTCATTGTTTGTTTTCTTTTCTTTTCATCCAAATCCACCTATTTTTCTATATATCCACTTTCATAGAAAACTGACTGAAATAATGAAGTATATGCGTCGAGATTGTGGTTAGTGACTGGGCTACTAAGGACAAGAGGTCAGCTTCGATCCTGAGCGATGTTCTCAGAATTACCCAGCCCTAAATGCCTACCAGGTTTTTATCTGGGAAAGTCAATCAACACCGGCGTGATACCGCCTACATTACTCCAAAATTAAGGTACCGAAAGCTATAGCAAAAATATGGGCAATAACACCGTATTTCCTACACGCCACTTGGCGTGACTGGACGCTTTACCTTTTTTCCCCCATTTGTACTTTATCTCTACATAGTTAGGCAGCTAGTGCACCCCATCGTACCAAAAGAGGTTCCTGGTAAGTAATCAAAAGTAGGACAAATTAAGGGAGAAAGTGCAAAATACATGTTAGATGTTCCAACATAGGGCCGATACGGGATATATCTATTGTTATCCTGCGATATGTAGCACATCTCTCTTTCGTTTCATCATTTTATCTATTATCCCTCTGTTTATTTCTAACCTTGATTTACCTGCACGTTCATCCTAGATGTAGTAGTTTATCTTTATTTCGTCGTTCGTTTGTGTTCTTCTCGTTTTCCGAGGAAGGCCACTTGTAGGCCGAACCGTTAGTATTTTGTTGTGTTCATTTTTTGTAAAGCTGTCACCATACCTTGTAGGAGTCTACTTTACACCCCACAAAGTGCTCCTGATATCAGCTTTGCCGCAACACTGCAATTATTTGCTTGTTTCCCCCTCATATACTATATGTAAATACACAGAGCGTGTAACTGCACTTCCTCAAATGTGTTGATTGTCATCCCGTTTGGAAACAATGGTGGTCGTTCCCAGCGAGTGTTATCATGTCGTCACATTTCTGACGTCTTCATTAGTGGTAACACGTTTTAAAGAAATGCCGGGTACCAATTCGATAATAATTCACATATATATATATATATATATATATATATATATATATATATATATATATATATATCTTGTAAAACTGAAATAAACAAAAGAATAGATATGACAAAAAGTAATTTTAATGCCATGAAAAACATACTAACATCAAAACAAATAACACCAAGGCTAAAACTAAGAATAGCAAAATTTTACATCTTCTCAATATCCCTGTATGGTGCAGAAAAATGGACATTAAACAAGAAAACATAACAGAAAATTGAATCCTTTGAAATGTGGATTTATAGAAGAATAGGTAGAATTAAATGGAAAGGAAATAAAACAAACGATGAAGTTTTAAAACAACTGAAAATGAAAAGAGAACTACTAAACACAATTATGACATTTTTGGGACAAGTTAAAAGACACAACAGCCAACTAAAAGTAATATTGGAAGGGAAAATACAAGGTACAAGAGGCAGAGGCAGACCAAGACTAATCTGCACCATCAAAGCAAGAAACAGAGTGTAATTGCGCTCCATGATAACCAACCTTCGATGCGGAGACGGCACTCAATGATGATGATGATTTATTTCTAATCAAAATTGATATGTATATATATATATATATATATATACAGTGGGGATAAAGCTTACACAAGATAAATATTTTGCAGCAGAATGGCTAACATTTATTAGAAGGCCCAACAGCCGTTGTCATTTTGAACGATGCTCTTATTGTGCAACAAACATTAAATTCTTACTGTCAGTACGACTCAAATTGATAGGCTGGAGAAAATACAAAATGAAGCCATGCGCATCTTCTTGACTTTCCAACCATGGATGACAGAATCAAGATCTGGAGAGCACGAGCATACCTGAAGATTAGTACAGATACAGAGCATCCATTGCACCACGTGCTCAACACCGAGAAAGGTACCAGGCTAAAAAGAGGCAGATCATGGGTGGGCCGGGCAGAAGATGTCATCAAACAGGTCTGTGGGCTTACCAATATCAGCGTTGGTGAGGAGTGGATACCGGTGCCTACGTCATTCAAGGGAACTTTCTCATGTATTGTCACACTCGACAGGAAAAGTAGGGAACAGAACCCGGTCGTGGTTAATGCTGAGGTCAACGGTCTCATCTGCGATAATACCGATGAGAAAGATGCAGTCATCTATACAGACGGATGTGTAATACGACACCAAAGAAGTGCATGAGCATTTACAGCACGCTCGGCAGGCAGAATAGCCAAGGAAGACAGTGGTGTATACGTTATGACCACGAGTAGCATGACGATGGAGGTGATGGCAGTGACCAAGGCATTCAAATGGTTAGAGTCACAAGACTACACCCACGCATGTATACTGAGTGATTCGATGAGCATGATAAAAAAAGTGGAGGCGGGCTTTGTACGCATGCAATGGGTAGAGTCGTTGCAGAAATCCAAAATACGTAAGGTCACCTTTGTCTATGTCCCTGGACATGCGGGAGTACGGGGAAATGAGAGAGCGGACAGGTTGGCTAGCTGCGCTGTCGTTGAGGACGGGCAACCGATGGATCGGGCGGACATCATCAATGCCCTTCGAGATGTGGGAAGAGCACAGGACTTCGACAAACACAGATCAACGTCACTTCTTCGGATGATGGAAATGGGAGTTAAGTTGGGCACGGCCAGAAATGAGAAACTTGGTGGCCGTGTAAGAAGACTTATCAACCAACATAGAACTGGAGTCGTCAGTCGCTGGACACTGAGGGAATTGCTGAGGAGGGGATCTGAGCACCTATGGACATGTTCGGAGTGCAATGATGATGACCCGCAAATAACTCAATAACTCAATAACATTAAACTCAACTCTTACATTAGTGTGCTCGCTTCAAGACAACAATGGTCAGGGTTCGATCCTCAGTAGTGGCGAATATTTTGTTTTTTTTCGGACTGACAAAGCTCTTAGGTTCACCCAGCCTCTAAAAAATAGGAACCAGAGATTTTTTTTCTGGGAAGTAAAGGCGGCCTGGTGTGATACCGACCATATCACACAAAAATGTGCCGCGGTCACAGAAAAAAAATATGGCCACTAACAACATATTCCCCATACGCCTAGCAAGGCATAGAGGGAACCTTCAACATTTGTGAAACTTGTCATTATTCTGTTTGTTCAAAATGGATTTCACAATAAGGAAAGACGAGGTAAAATTGTCAATATAAAGAACATAATAAATAGTGAGAGAGGGTGGGGGTGGGTTTGAAAAATTGACAGACGATATCAGATGAACATACTAGGGATAACTGAGTGACGGAATGAGGAGGGAGAAATAAAACGGCAGAGAAGGAATGCGAGTATTATTTCGTTTTTGAGAATAAGACGGACAACACAGGGAATAAGCCACAGTCGTTGAGAATAGACGGTTAAAACATGGAATAAGTCACAGTCGTTGAGAATAAGACGGACAAAACAGGGAATAAGTCGCAGTCGTTGAGAGAGTATACCAACGACTTTATGTAGGTAAGTAACAAAACAAAAGTCGACATTTCGGCCAGGGTAGTCCTTCAGCTGGAACAACACCCAACAACACAATCATATATATAAGGATATGTACACAAATCTAACTACATGACAAAATGTGCATGATACTCAAGAGAGGAAATAGAAAAAGGTCACTTCCCTGCGGTCCAGAGCTTGGTCAGCTTCTGACTAGAACTAAAATAAGTGGGCGGGTTGACCAACTATAAATCTCACTGACTAGAACTAAAATAAGTGGGCGGGTTGACCAACTATAAATCTCATTGACTAGTATATTCTCCCGTAATCGTTCGCGATCTTTTTTCCCCTATAATTTCCCAGTTGTAATTAAATATTCATACATTGTTTTTATCACGTTATGAATATTTCATTATAACAATGAATGAAGGAACGAAATGTAGTGTGGTGCATGAAGGACAGCTTACAGAAGCATTTGAAATTAGAACAGGAATAAGGCAGGGATGCCTTCTGTCTCCATTTCTCTTTCTACTGGCCATAGATTGGATTATGAATATAACTAAAAACAACAGAAATGGAATCCAGTGGTCACTGACTAAACAACTTGATGATTTAGACTTTGCTGATGACATAGCTCTCCTATCACACAGCCATCAACAGATGAAGGATAAAATGAGCATACTTGATGAGATATCACAACAGCTAGGACTGAAGATTAATATAGATAAGACCAATATTATGAGAATTAATACAGCTGGCCATAGCCAAATAAAACTAGGAGAAATACCTCTATTAGATGTACAATCTTACATATATCTGGGCAGTAATATAGATAAAGAGGGAGGAACAGAACATGATACCGAAATAAGGATATCAAAAGCAAGAGGAGCTTTCATTGCACTGGGAAACATATGGAAATCTAAAGAAATTAGGTTAAATACAAAAATAAAAATTTTCGACTCAAATGTTAAGGCGGTCCTATTATATGGCTGTGAAACATGGAGAACAACAAAATTGACAATCACGAAGATACAGACTTTCATTAATGGATGCTTACGCAGAATAAAAGGATGGAAATGGCAGGACAAAATCACTAACATAGAATTATGGAAATATACCCGTCAAACAATAGTGGATAAAGAGATACAGCGAAGACGATGGCGCTGGATAGGACACACACTACGGAAGCCAGCTGAGAGTATTACACAACAGGCCCTTTTTTGGAATCCCCAGGGGAAAAGACAAAGAGGAAGACCAAGGAATTTTGGAGAAGACAGATAGAAGCAGAGATGAAGATGATGGGGAAGACATGGAATGATCTTAAAAGAATGGCAAAAAACAGAACGACTTGGAAAGTGTTTGTTGAAGACCTATGCTCCACTGGGAGCTAAAAAGGTAGAAGAAGAAGAATAATTAAATATTCTAAATTCCTCTTCTCACGATGTGCCCGAGCAATGTCAATTGTTTCTTTCTGATGTTTTTAAGAGCTCTCTTTCTGTAGCACCATGCAAAGTATCAAATAACCACTCTGGCGACGAGGTAAAAGACACATGGTATTATGAGCTCTCTTGTTGTAATACCATGAAACGTATCAAATAACCACTCTGGCGACGAGGTAAAAGACACATGATATTATGAGCTCTCTTGTTGTAATACCATGAAACGTATCAAATAACCACTCTGGCGACGAGGTAAAAGACACATGATATTATGAGCTCTCTTGTTGTAATACCATGAAACGTATCAAATAACCACTCTGGCGACGAGGTAAAAGACAAATTTGACAATAACTGCTTAAGAAAACTAAAACCTCCCGCGAGCAGGGCTTAGAAATAATCGTATTTATATTATAAAATATACATGAACACACAAAGATTGACAAGTACAGGGCACATGAAAGGAAAACGAGCATAAATGATACGATTGTGTAGCATTAATGAAACGGTAATTGTTTATACAGCAGGACATAGTTGGCAAATGTCCAACAGCAGACTAGTCTGTTCCCCCTCCTGGTGGTTGCCTCATTGTAGCAGACACAAAAGGCCTTGTAGTGGTTGCCTCATCGCCTATCACAGAACACGTCTTGTAGTGGTTGCCTCATCGCCTATCTCAGAATACGTCTTGTGGTTACCTCATTGCCTATCTCAGAACACGTCTTTTAATGGTTGCCTCATCGCCTATCACCGAACACGTTTTGTAGTGGTTGCCTCATCGCCTATCAGAACTCGTCTTGTAGTGGTTGCCTCATCGCCTATCACAGAACACGTCTTGTAGTGGTTACCTCATCGCCTATCACAGAACACGTCTTGTAGTGGTTGCCTCATCGCCTATCACAGAACACGTCTTGTAGTGGTTGCCTCATCGCCTATCACAGAACACGTCTTGTAGTGGTTACCTCATCGCCTATCACAGAACACGTCTTGTAGTGGTTGCCTCATCGCCTATCACAGAACACGTCTTGTAGTGGTTACCTCATCGCCTATCTCAGAACACGTCTTGTAGTGGTTACCTCATCGCCTATCACAGAACACGTCTTGTAGTGGTTACCTCATCGCCTATCACAGAACACGTCTTGTAGTGGTTACCTCATCGCCTATCTCAGAACACGTCTTGTAGTGGTTACCTCATCGCCTATCTCAGAACACGTCTTGTAGTGGTTACCTCATCGCCTATCTCAGAACACGTCTTGTAGTGGTTACCTCATCGCCTATCTCAGAACACGTCTTGTAGTGGTTACCTCATCGCCTATCTCAGAACACGTCTTGTAGTGGTTACCTCATCGCCTATCTCAGAACACGTCTTGTAGTGGTTACCTCATCGCCTATCTCAGAACACGTCTTGTAGTGGTTACCTCATCGCCTATCTCAGAACACGTCTTGTAGTGGTTACCTCATCGCCTATCTCAGAACACGTCTTGTAGTGGTTGCCTTATTGTCTATCTCAGAACATGCCTTGGGACGACGGCGCATGTCAGTGTCAGGGCTGGTCTTACAGGCAACTGCTTACACCAGGAACAGTAAACAAGAACTATCCACATCTTACTCAGCCTATTCGCAGTGCTTCTAGAAACAGACTAATCAGTCTAGTCTGGCCAAGTGTGTTGGAACCGAGAAGGAAGGCAGCCCCGTACTCAAAACCGCCGCGCTGAAGTTGGACCAAAATAGGCAAGTATCTGCTGTAAACCACACAGTGCATCTACTACTACAACATACGGTTTTTTCTAAGGGCGGTTCAGAAAGAGGATTATTCATTTCTGTATTAGTCGTAGAGAGAATACACGCGATGAAGATCAAGAAAATGAAGAGATTAACAGTAAACAATAAGAGGGTAATTTGACACTGATCGACTGGCCTAGGGTTTTTTTTTTTGCCCCATTTTTGGCGAGACATTGTCCGTTTAACCTCATATTGTCTTCTATTTTATATTAGGTGACACTTGCCATCAAAAATGTGTAGTTAAAACTATGTTATTAATTGTTAGTAATAGACAACAATGGGGAGCCGCGATAACTCAGTGGTTAGTGAATTGGACTACACAGGACAAGAGCTAGGGTTCGATCCCATTTACGGCTGTCAGGTTCACTCAGCCTTTAATGGGTACCGGATTTTTTTCTGGGAAAGTAAAGCGGCACGGGCGTAATACCGACCACATTACCCCAAAAATCATGTGCCGAAGGTCTGTCAGATTGATGGTCACTAACACCATATTCCCTATACGCCACTTGGCGTGACGGGGGCACTAAAACAAAATAGACAACAATAGACGAACTTAAACTAAATAGAAATAAACCGCGCTGCAATTGTCTCCAGCTTCTGTTTCCACAGATTAACCGTACACCCTAGGACAAACACTGAACTGAAAGCTTAAGTAGTTATGTACACAGAGCTAATATATTATCAACACAATCAGAAAACATGGAAGAATAGAACGAAGAAACCCATTATGATAGCACATAAAAAGAAGAATATATAAGACGCTGTAAAGTTCAAATCATGTCCGCAAGGATTAACGTCGCTCGCTAAATCCATGAAAGAGATAACAACCCATCGCTAAGATAAAGGCAGTGATTACAAGAAATATACACTCATCCGGGTGTCTCGTCGTGTCTGAGACAAAATGTGTCTGAGAAAAGATTAAGAAAAATAGCTTATATCAAAACAAAACGAAGTAAAATAATAAAAGTGCAACCAATATAAAGCAAACAGACTGTGAATTGATTGAGATAACAATCCACATCACACAAAAGAGTTCTGATTGGAAATATGTGTGTATAATACATTCTTTCCAAATAAGTGCGCCATTAGTGTCAAAGTGAAGGCGCAGGATTGGCCATACAGTGAATCTGAATCAGGTCTCAGCATGACGCTTGCAGTTGCTGGGAAACACACGCTCACCAAGTCGGGGAATCAAATAAAGAGAGAGCATTGGCCTCCTCATTTCAAGATGATGTAGCCTAGCAGGGTGAGGTTCAAAACACAAACACACACATATACACACACATACACACACACAACATCCCCATGACATAACATTTGACGGGGCAAATTAATAGAAGACGGGGGACTGGTTGGTCTCGAGGCAAGACGCCGGCCTCAAGACAGAGAGGTTGTGGGTTCACATCCCGGCTAACCGCCTGGGATTTTTATTTTTGATTTTTCTCTGCGGCAACCACCCCTGGTCTCAGCAGCGAGACCCGGCTTGAAACGTCAATTACTCATCGACGGAAAAAAATATGAGTACCTCCGAAGTCGGAGTTATCTGGCTGTGCGGCGAGGGACCCCTGTGCACACGGCTGACAGGGAAAAATGGATTAACATGCACAATTCAGTTCCTAGTCTCTAGGGACTTCGTCAGAGGTAAAAGCTGGCGAACGAAAAAAAACAACTTAATAAATAAATAGAAGATAAGGATGACGACAGCGAAGAAGATGAGATTAAAGAAAGACGATGACACGAGTCCAATGTTAACATTTGTTTTTTTAAACAGTTTTTATGACGGATATACAAAACACAGGTAAGCATTTTATAGACAAATAAAGGTGATCGAAATGAAGTTACTAACGTGTAAGCAAAAATACTTTTTGAATATATCGTAACACAAGCTCACAGTGTTGTATGGGACTGAAGGACTAAACTTCACCACAGAATGTCCTGTAACACATTATGTTGTATGGGACTGAAGGACTAAACTTCACCACAGAATGTCCTGTAACACATTATGTTGTATGGGACTGAAGGACTAAACTTCACCACAAAATGTCTCGCAACACATTATGTTGTATGGGACTGAAGGACTAAACTTCACCACAAAATGTCTCGCAACACATTATGTTGTATGGGACTGAAGGACTAAACCTCAACACAGAATGTCTCGCAACACATTATGTTGTATGGGACTGAAGGACTAAACTTCACCACAAAATGTCTCGTAACACATTATGTTGTATGGGACTGAAGGACTAAACTTCACCACAAAATGTCTCGTAACACATTATGTTGTATGGGACTGAAGGACTAAACCTCAACACAGAATGTCTCGCAACACATTATGTTGTATGGGACTGGAGTACAAAACTTAACAACAAAAATGTCCTGTAACACATTATGTTGTATGGGACTGAAGTACTCATCATTATCACATCATTTCAATCCAAGGAGGGAGCAGAACTGTATCTCGTTGGTAACACTTTCCCAGCACTAAGTGTCTGCTATCAATTCTACTTTTAGCCCAGTCCAACGAAACGATTCAGTCAAGGATTGAACCCCAATCATTCATCTAAAAGTCAGCGCACTAACCATTGCACACATTGTGCTGCAAATAAAATTTTACACACGTCCAATAGAAATTAATTTCATCAGGAGTCGCGATAGAACGGCGGTGGTAAGTTGATCTGCTGAAGAACTAGAGGTCGAGAGTTGGACACCGATTGATGGCTTCTAGGTTCACCTAGCTGTAAATGGCCGACTGGATTTCTCTTCTGGAAAAAGCGACATTGGAGCAATTATTAGTGATTGTAACATAAGCATTGTGTTGAGACATACGGAGGGCGTTTATACCGTATTTCCTTTACGTGGGGGAAGAGGAGGGGGAAGGTTGATTCATTCTTTCTTTTCTTTCTTTTTTTCTTTCTTTCTTTCTTTCTTTTTTTGTTAAGAAATACGTCTAAAAGTGTACAGAGAAGATGATGTAGAATCGGCAATGAAAGAAAACCATGTTCTTTTTGTTTTTGCTTCTCCCCTTCTCTTATCCCATATTTTATGTTGTTCTATTTTTCTACTTTCTATTGTTTTTCTCGTTCCTCATTCTGCTTTGCACATACTCCTTCTGTACTTTCCTAATTTCTCATCCTCATTCTTCATCTTTTTCTTTTACCTCTCCATCTCGCCCTTTTTTTCTTTCTAAATCCCACTTTTTTCCCCTACGCTTTGTTCTCCTTATTTTCTCATTATATTTCATGTTTTGTTCTTATGTTTATTCAAACGTTCACTTTCTTCCCCCCATATATTCCTTTACTGCTTTCCTTGTTATTCTTTCACATCCCTTTCTTCGTCTAAGCTGTATTTTTCTCCAATCTTATATTAAAAAATAAGAAGTTTTATGTAAACTATAGGTAAAGAAGGAGAATATAAAAGTTGATTTACACGACAAGAGATGGATTGTGGAATTAATCACGAAGATTATCATAATGTTATAATGCAGAGATTGTCCATGACAGTCAACCATAAAAGGAGATCGCAAATGAATGCGGCGTTGATTATATTCACTAGGTAACTGAGACGTTGAACGGTGAAAACTTAAACACGCAATATGATAATCTTCTTCTTCTACCTTACAGCTCCCTGTGGAGCATAGGTCTTCAACAAAACTTTCCAAGTCGTTCTGTTTCTTGTCATTCTTTTAAGATCATTCCATTTCTTCCCCATCAACTTCATCTCTGCTTTTATCTGTCTTCACCAAGAATATTTAGGTCTTCCTGTTTGTCTTTTTCCCTGGGGATTCCAAAAAAGGGCATGTTGTGTAATACTCTCAGTTGGCCTCTGCAGTGTGTGTCCTATTCAGCGCCATCGTCTTCGCTGTATATCTTTTTTTTCCCCACTGGTATTTGACTGGAATTATGGAAATATACCAGTCAATGTGATATTAGCAATTATTTACTATCAGTTACATTCGGGAATGCGATTAAGCGGTAAGAGAATTACAGGAGGCGTGTCGTTCACCGACGGTAATGTTGATCGACTTTCAACAGACAGGAGGGGTGAGAACGACGCTGAAGTGGAAAAACAGATTTTAAAACAACAATAATTAAAGGAAGAAATAACTGTAGAAAAAAAATATTGGGGTAAAAAAAAAAACACTGTAACATTCATTATTAAAGTCAGATAACTCTGGTCAATACTAATATTCTAAATCCCCCATTGTTAATTCCTCAAGCCATTTAATTAAATGTATTCAAGTTTCCAAAAACACACACACATAAATAACAAAAACCGCGCAGAGTAATCAAAACAGAATTGCTAAAGTTCTGCTAATCATAACCACCAAACAGTTCGCCCAAACACAAACCACCAAACACTCGTAACAAAGTTCAGACGGGTTAAATCGGTAGTCACAATTTGCTATAAAAAAAAACATAAAACTAGCACATGAATCAAATATGAGACTGGCGATAACAAAACCTGATAAGAGATTAACAAGACTTTTGGGATAATAGTAATACCGGCTGGGGAAAACCCAGCATCAATCGAGAAAAAGCCAGCTTCAATCGGAAAACTACTCTACAATCGCTAATGTCTTCATTATGTTGGAAAACTCAAAAGGTCCGCTAAGTAGATCGCCGTGACTGTAGGCGAAAGGAAGGATCAGGAGATATTTAGTCACGATGAATTAATTTCATAATAACATCCTATAAAGTACAAAATATTCCTAATTATAATTTTAAAAAAAAGTAATTGTTATATAATTTATAACTATTTTGTATAATAACCACACGATGTACACAATTTTCACTAAGCTGTCAGAGTGTATTGTTAAATTTCTCGACTGGTAATTAACGGGCAGTTAAGGACAAGATAACAAATACAGGAAACCAGGTGAGAGTATTACAAAACAGGTCCTTCTTTTGAATGCCCAGGGGAGAAGACAAAAGGGGAAGACAAAAATATTCTTGGAGAAGACAGATGAAAGCAGAGAGATGAAAAGGATGGGGGAGATATATAACTATCTTTACAAAATTGGCAAGAAACAGAACAACTTGGAAAGTGTTTCTTGAAGACCTAGCTCAACAAGGAATTGAAGAAAGTGTTTGTTGAAGACCTATGCTGAGCATTAGAGTTGAAAGTGTTTGTTGAAGACCTATGTTCAACAGGGAATTGAACGTGTTTGTTGAAGACCATTATTCCACATGGAGATGAAAGTGTTTGTTGAAGACCTATGTTCAACAGGGAATTGAACCTGTTTGTTCAAGACCTATATTCCACATGGAGTTGAAAGTGTTTGTTGAAGACCTATGTTCAACAGGGAATTGAACGTGTTTGTTGACGACCATTATTCCACATGGAGATGAAAGTGTTTGTTGAAGACCCATATTCCACTAGAAGTTGAAAGTGTTTGTTCAAGACCTATGCTGAACAAGGAGTTGAAAGTGTTTCTTGAAGAGCTATTCTCAACAGGGAGCTGAAAGTGTTTGTTCAACACCTATATTCCATAGGCAGATGAAAGTATTTGTTAAACACCTATGCTCCTCAGGGAGTAGAAATAATGAAGAAGGACACGAACTTAAATAACTTAATATCGACAGAGTTTTAACTGGAAATCCGGTGTAAAGGACACCAAACGAGTGAAAACCAATTTGCCTGGTGGACATATCCTTCCACAATTAGCAGCGTAGCCAAGTAATTAAGGTTGCCATTATCTCAGACCCCACCCACTTTTCCCTCACCTCGTTGTTGCTCTGTATCTCATCCCAGCAATTGTGCCTGTCACAGAGTGAAGCAACTAGAGTAATTTAATTCTTTTTGTTTTTTTTCCCCTCATTTATTTTTGGAAAAATTGTGGTCAAATTTATTTTCCTCACTCACTCACTCACTCACTCACTCACTCACTCACTCACTCACTCACTCACTCACTCACTCACTCACTCACTCACTCACTCACTCACTCACTCACTCACTCACTCACTCACCCCTCCCTCCTTCCTTCCTTCCCTCCTTCCCTCCCTCCCTCCCTCCTTCCTTCCTTCCTTCCTTCCTTCCTTCCTTCCTTCCTTCCTTCCTTCCTTCCTTCCTTCCTTCCTTCCTTCCTTCCTTCCTTCCTTCCTTCCTTCCTTCCGTCCCTCCTTCCCTCCCTTTCTTCATTCCTTCCTGTTAACATCATAATGTCTAGACCTTTCATGATGTAGAGGTTTGTGATTAACGTGACTGTTGTCTGAAGCTTACCGTAAGCTCCTTTCAGCTTTGAACAGCGAGTCCACCAATATGCGACAAACTTCTAACAAGCTCTATACATAGTTTATCCCACTAATTCACAGTGCTGCATCTGATAGTCACATTTTCTCGACGTGCCTTTCCGTTTAATAACCCCGGAGGGCTTGTTGTTAGTGCACTAGCCTCCCGACCTGAAAGTTCGAAATTCAAATATGAGACATTTTTTGTCGAACAAAAGAAGCCCTCGAGGTCCACCCAGCCTCTTTTAAACGGGTACCAGAGGTCTTGTCTGTAGTGAACCGTAGAGAAAATGGGAACTGGTCACTTCACCCCAGGAAGCTGATATATATATATACAAAAACATTATCCCACACCTGCTGTATATAAATAAATGAACAAAACTAGTCTCCAACACCTATACATATGGAGCCGCGATAGCTCAGTGGTTAGTGAACTGGACTACAAAGGACAAGGGGTAGGGTTCGATCCCAACCGACGGCTTCCGGGTTCACCCAGCCTTAAATGGGTACGAGATTTTTATTCGGAAAGTAAAGCGGTACGGGTGTACCAACCACATTACCGTAAAAATCATGTTCCGAAGATCTGGAAAAATTATGGTAACCATAAGATAACACGATATTCCCTATATGCCACCACTTGGCTATACGGGGCTCTTATATATATATGTGCTGAAAGTCTGTAAAATTGATGGTCACTAACACCACATTTCCTATACGCCACTTGGCGATACGGGGCTCTTTACTTTACTTTATTTATATATATATATATATATATATATATATATATATATAATATATAATATATATATACAAGCAAAATGATTATTTGAATATATATATATATATAGATGTATATATTTATATATCAGACCCGTATCTAAGATAATTAAAAAAATTTCTCCGAACCTTATCTATCAATAATCAAAATAAAATCTCAAACCTCTATCAATTAACATAAATCATTCTTTGACCACAATCTATCAACATACAATCGTCTGTTTTCCCGTATAAACTATATACCATATAAAACATATTCTCCCAAATCTATGTATTTAAAAATGAAACATACGTGACCTTTCTTATCAACACAAAATTACCATACAACATCTGTTATAACAACATATTAAGAAGATCTCATTATTGTATTATATACAACATATAAATAAATATACAACACTATATCATCATCATGTGCCATACCGGTTGGCGTAGGCGATCATGTCCCTCCATAATCTTCTTTCTACAGTGCTTCGTATCAGTTCTGTTGTTGACTGTTTTCCATGCCATGACACCAAGCTATCCAGTATGTTCTCTCTTTGTCGTCCGCGATCTCTCTTTCTACATATATTCCTTGATATTCTACTTGATATATAGCTATAAAGGGAGCCGCGATAGTTCAGTGGTTAGTGAACTGAACTACAAAGGACAAGGGGTAGGGTTCGATCCCAACCGACGGCTTCCGGGTTCACCCAGCCTTAAATGGGTACCGGATTTTTTTTCTGGGAAAGTAAAGCGGCATGGGCGTAATACCGACCACATTACCCCAAAAATCATGTGCCGAAGGTCTATAAAATTTATGGTCACTAACACCATATTCCCTATACGCCACTTGGCGTGACAAGGGTACTTTACTTTACTTATATAGCTATAAAATAATGCATGTCCTAAAAAAACGCCAAAATCAAACAATATGTCAATGATGTCGATATAACAATTATTTTATTAATAACGCAAATATTTTGACAACTCTGAGCACTTTCTAACAGTTACAAAGGAAGAGAAATGAGATGATTAGCAATGTAAGAGAACGTTGAAACATGTTGATAAAACTAAACAGAATGTCATCATCATCATTGAGTGCCGTCTCCGCAACGAAGGTTGGCTACCATAGAGCGCCATTCTGCTCTATCTCTTGCTTTGATGGTGCAGGTTGTCATCGGTTGATTTGTCCATCTTTTGATGTTACTCGTCCATGTTAATCTTGGTCTGCCTCTGCCTCTTTTACCTTGTATTTTCCACTCCAGGATCACTTTCAGTAGGCTGTTGTGTCTTTTAACATGGCCCAAGAATCGCATTTGTCTTGTTCTAATTGTGTTCAGAAGTTCTCTTTTCATTTTTAGTTGTGTTAAGACTTCATCGTTTGTTTTCTTTTCCTTCCATCCAATTCTACCTATTCTTCTATAAATCCACATTTCGAAGGCTTCAATTCTCTGTTCTGTTTTCTTGTCTAATGTCCATGTTTCAGCACCATATAGGAATATTGAGAAGATGTAACATTTTGCTATTCTTAGTTTTAGCTTTGGTGTTATTTGTTTTGATGTTAGTATGTCCTTCATAACATTACAATTACTTTTTGCCATTCCTATTCTTTTAAAAAGACAGAACAAACAGAATGTAGATCGACAAATAACTTCGTCACGGCGTGTGGCTTAGACAGAACCTTATGTTCACGCTTATTTTTTTTTTCTGTGCTGACATTAGACACTTTATTTTCTTGATTGGGGGGGGGAAGGGGGGGTGTAATTTTTATTGTTTAACTCATTTCATGGATGGAATGGTTGACAGAACCTCATCTCTTGTTGTCAGTACATTAGATACTGCACTATTGAAGACCTCATCTCTTGAAGTCAGTACATTAGATACTGTACTATTGAAGACCTCATTTCTTGTTGTCAGTACATTAGATACTGCACTATTGAAGACCTCATCTCTTGTTGTCAGTACATTAGATACTGTACTATTGAAGACCTCATCTCTTGTTGTCAGTACATTAGATACTGTACTATTGAAGACCTCATCTCTTGTTGTCAGTACATTAGATACTGTACTATTGAAGACCTCATCTCTTGTTGTCAGTACATTAGATACTGCACTATTGAAGACCTCATCTCTTGTTGTCAGTACATTAGATACTGCACTATTGAAGAATTCATCTCTTGTTGTCAGTACATTAGATACTGTACTATTGAAGACCTCATCTCTTGTTGTCAGTACATTAGATACTGTACTATTGAAGACCTCATCTCTTGTTGTCAGTACATTAGATACTGTACTATTGAAGACCTCATCTCTTGTTGTCAGTACATTAGATACTGCACTATTGAAGAATTCATCTCTTGTTGTCAGTACATTAGATACTGTACTATTGAAGACCTCATCTCTTGTTGTCAGTACATTAGATACTGTACTATTGAAGACCTCATCTCTTGTTGTCAGTACATTAGATACAGTACTATTGAAGACCTCATCTCTTGTTGTCAGTACATTAGATACTGTACTATTGAAGACCTCATCTCTTGTTGTCAGTTCATTAGATACTGTACTATTGAAGACCTCATCTCTTGAAGTCAGTGCATTAGATACTGTACTATTGAAGACCTCATCTCTTGAAGTCAGTGCATTAGATACTGTACTATTGAAGACCTCATCTCTTGTTGTTAGTACATTAGATACTGTACTATTGAAGACCTCATCTCTTGAAGTCAGTGCATTAGATACTGTACTATTGAAGACCTCATCTCTTGTTGTTAGTACATTAGATACTGTACTATTGAAGACCTCATCTCTTGAAGTCAGTGCATTAGATACTGCACTATTGAAGACCTCATCTCTTGAAGTCAGTGCATTAGATACTGTACTATTGAAGACCTCATCTCTTGTTGTTAGTACATTAGATACTGTACTATTGAAGACCTCATCTCTTGTTGTCAGTACATTATCTACTACACTATTGAAGACCTCATCTCTTGTTGTCAGTAGATTAGCTACTACACTATTTAATACCTAATCTCTGAGGGTCAGTACATTAGCTACTACACTATTGAAGACGTAATCTCTGGGGGTCAGTACATTAGCTACTGCGCTATTGAAGACATCATCTTTAGGGGTCAGTACATTAGCTACTACACTATTGAAGATCTAATCTCTGGGGCTCAGTACATTAGCTACTGCACTATTGAAGACCTAATCTCTGGGGGTCAGTACATTAGCTACTGCACTATTGAAGATCTAATCTCTGGGGCTCAGTAAATTAGCTACTGCACTATTGAAGATCTAATCTCTGGGGGTCAGTACATTAGATACTGTACTATTGAAGACCTCATCTCTTGTTGTCAGTACATTAGATACTGCACTATTGAAGAATTCATCTCTTGTTGTCAGTACATTAGATACTGTACTATTGAAGACCTCATCTCTTGTTGTCAGTACATTAGATACTGCACTATTGAAGACCTCATCTCTTGTTGTCAGTACATTAGAAACTGTACTATTGAAGACCTCATCTCTTGTTGTTAGTACATTAGATACTGTACTATTGAAGACCTCATCTCTTGTTGTCAGTACATTAGCTACTACACTATTGAAGACCTCATCTCTTGTTGTCAGTACATTAGCTACTACACTATTTAATACCTAATCTCTGAGGGTCAGTACATTAGCTACTACACTATTGAAGACCTAATCTCTGGGGGTCAGTACATTAGCTACTGCGCTATTGAAGACATCATCTTTAGGGGTCAGTACATTAGCTACTACACTATTGAAGATCTAATCTCTGGGGCTCAGTACATTAGCTACTGCACTATTGAAGATCTAATCTCTGGGGGTCAGTACATTAGCTACTGCACTATTGAAGACCTAATCTCTGGGGGTCAGTACATTAGCTACTGCACTATTGAAGATTTAATCTCTGGGGGTCAGTACATTAGCTACTACACTATTGAAGATCTAATCTCTGGGTGTCAGTACATTAGCTACTACACTATTGAAGATCTAATCTCTGGGGCTCAGTACATTATCTACTGCACTATTGAAGATTTAATCTCTGGGGGTCAGTACATTAGCTACTGCACTATTGAAGATTTAATCTCTGGGGGTCAGTACATTAGCTACTGCACTATTAAAGATCTAATCTCTGGGGGTCAGTACATTGGCTACTGCACTATTGAAGATCTAATCTCTGGGGCTCAGTACATTATCTACTGCATTTTTGAAGACCTCATCTCTGGGGTTCAGTACATTAGCTACTGCATTATTGAAGACCTCATCTCTGGGGCTCAGTACATTATCTACCTCATTATTGAAGACCTCATCTCTGGGGTTCAGTACATTATCTACTGCACTATTGAAGACCTCACCTCTGGGGTTCAGTACATTAGATACCTATTGCATAGTGCACAATTGAAGAACTCAAATGGGAAGCGAAAACTTTGAGAATCTGTGGATACATGAACATCTGTAGATTACAAAGGCCCGCTAGTTGAATTGAATCACCTAATATTTGTGACTTTTCAGCTTTGTGAGCAGGTGCGCTTGTAGGTAAAATGACGTCAGCCGTCTGTAGCTCATAGCTGAAGTGGTTACAAACTTTAGGTGATTCCCGGATTTCCTTTTCAGCCCGCAGGCGTTATTAAAATGATAAATGGTTGCGATGAAGACTAATTGTCGATAGAGAGATCACACACACAGTGTACTGTAGGAAACAGCCAAGAACAAAGACGAGTGGACAGTATTTGTTAAAACAAATGTCTTATTTGATGATAAAAATAGACAAGAATAGAATAGAACAGAATCAATTCACATGATTCGATATCGCCCTCTTGTGTCTTAGATAAGGACCCTGATTTACGTTGATGACAGAGGAGTTGTTAAGCGACATTCCCAAAGAGCATTGTTTGTGAACAGTCATTTTCGCTTATGGAAACATAACAAGGCGAAAACAAATGTCAGATTTGTTCAACATTCATTTTCTAGTTTAGATTCTATAGAACAAGAGATGCAAGATATTGATTATATTACTAAATGTCATCAATAATAGACGTACTGTTATTAGCTGAAAACAAACACACACATATCTGAAGCAGATGTATAAGTAAAATGTCAATACAACAACATATTCAAGAGTCCTCCGTGGAAGAACACACGTAGTTGTTACATGAAGAAATAACAAGGTAGACGAGATAGTCTGAATAGAGAAGTATAACTGTAGGGGAACTAAATGAACATGGTCGGAACTAACCAAATTTGGTGACGGATGTAACCATCTACAAGTGGGTGGAACTAACCAAAGTTGGTGAATGTTGTAACCATCTACGAATGGGTGGAACTAACCAAAGTTGGTGACAGATGTAATCATCTACAAGTGGGTGGAACTAACCAAAGTTCGTGACAGATGTAACCATCTACAAGTGGGTGGAACTAACCAAAGTTGGTGACAGATGTAATCATCTACAAGTGGGTGGAACTAACCAAAGTTCGTGACAGATGTAATCATCTACAAGTGGATGGAACTAACCAAAGTTGGTAAAAGATGTAACCATCTACAAGTGGGTGGAACTAACCAAAGTTGGTGACAGATGTAATCATCTACAAGTGGATCGAACTAACCAAAGTTGGTAACAGATGTAACCATCTACAAGTGGGTGGAACTAACCAAAGTTGGTGACAGATGTAATCATCTACAAGTGGATGGAACTAACCAAAGTTGGTAACAGATGTAACCATCTACAAGTGGGTGGAACTAATCAAAGTTGGTGACAGATGTAATCATCTACAAGTGGGTGGAACTAACCAAAGTTGGCGACAGATGTAATCGTCTACAAGTGGTTGGAACTACCAAAGTTGGTGACAGAGGTAACCATCTACAAGTGGGTGGAACTAACCAAAGTTGGTAACAGATGTAACCATCTACAAGTGGGTGGAACTAATCAAAGTTGGTGACAGATGTAATCATCTACAAGTGGGTGGAACTAACCAAAGTTGGCGACAGATGTAATCGTCTACAAGTGGTTGGAACTACCAAAGTTGGTGACAGAGGTAACCATCTACAAGTGGGTGGAACTAACTAAAGTTGGTGACAGATGTAATGATCTACAAGTGGTTGGAACTAACAAAGTTGGTGACAGATGTAATGATCTACAAGTGGTTGGAACTAACGAAGTTGGTGACAGATGTAATGATCTTCCAGTGGTTTGAACTAACCAAAGATTGTGACTGATGTAATGATCTACAAGTGGTTGGAACTAACGAAGTTGGTGACAGATGTAATGATCTACAAGTGGTTGGAACTAACAAAGTTGGTGACAGATGTAATGATCTTCCAGTGATTTGAACTAACCAAAGATTGTGACTGATGTAATGATCTACAAGTGGTTGGAACTAACGAAGTTGGTGACAGATGTAATGATCTACAAGTGGTTGGAACTAAGAAAGTTGGTGACAGATGTAATGATCTACAAGTGGTTGGAACTAATATAAACTAGTCGCTTCTTCTTTCCGTCCTCATTTGCCTTACAGCGTAGAGGAGAGATAGTTTCTAGTTCTTTGCTCATATGTAGGCTTTTTGCTGCTGTTATGTTTTATAGGGTTTCAAATATTCAACCAGTCTATCATTATTGTGGTCGACCCTTGGGTTTCGTGTTGTATCAACGTTTATTGAAGGCTCCTTGTGTTGTGTTTTTATCTTTCTGTCTTATCATGTGGTCAAATCATTGTCTATTGTTTCTAAACTAGCCACGGATGTAACTATCCACAACATGGTTGGAACTAATTAAACTTGGTCACGGATGTAACTATTTACAACATGGTTGGAACTAATTAAACTTGGTCACGGATGTAACTATTTACAACATGGTTGGAACTAATCAAACTTGGTCACAGATGTAACTATTTACAACGTGGTTGGAACTAATTAAACTTGGTCACGGATGTAACTTTTTACAACATGGTTGGAACTAATCAAACTTGGTCACAGATGTAACTATTTACAACATGGTTGGAACTAATCAAACTTGGTCACAGATGTAACTATTTACAACGTGGTTGGAACTAATTAAACTTGGTCACGGATGTAACTATTTACAACATGGTTGGAACTAATTAAACTTGGTCACGGATGTAACTATTTACGACGTGGTTGAAACTAATCAAGCCTGGCAGTTCATGTAACTATCTACAACATGGCTGGAACTAATCAAACCTGGTCACAGATCTAACGTTCTGCAACGTATCTGAAGCTAACAGAAGATGGTCATGGATGTTTCTTTCCCCAACATCATCAGAAATGAACAAATCATTGACACAGATGTATCCACCCTCCACCTATATCCATATATTAAACAGCTGCAGTCAAGATCAATAACACAACACGACAGACAGCTGGTGTCAAATGGACGAGTTTTTGTAGATACACCACTTCGATTTGAAAGCTCTACATGGTTAGCGTGATATAAGATCCACTTTGGAAATCGATGTCTAACATGTACACAACTTTATCGATAATGAATCTTCTTAATAAAGTCGATGCTACATGTAAAGTATTCGACATACAGCTGCTAATGGTAATCTGAACCTGACATTTCAATCATAAATCATATTTTGCCGTCTGCAAATCGAAGTTTGGCTTCCACGGCTTGCTATTTTACTTCTATTTTACTATACTGGTACAAGATTACATATCATCATCATCAAGTACCGGGCGAGCTGGCGTAGGTGATCATGTTTCTCCACAACTTTCGATCTCGACAGTTATTTATCATTTCTGTTGTTGACCTTCTGCCAAGCCATTCTCTTAAGCATGCTGGTATTTTTTCTCTTTGCTTCCCTCTTATCTCTTCATCCCTCAATTTTTCCAGTTGTTACAATATACTCCAGTTGTTCTCTTCTCATTACATGGCCAATAAATGATGACTGTTTCTTCCTAATTTTGGAAGCTCTCTTTTTGTTTTTGCCTCTTTCAGAACGTTTTCATTACTCTTCTTAGCTGTCCATGGTATTCTCAACATTCTTCTGTAAAATCACATTTCTACATACTCCAGTGATTTTCTTGTCTGTTGTCCTATTGCCCATGATTCATATCCATATGTTAAGACTAGCTCTACATTAAATTTAAGAATTCTTTTTCTGGTTTCTATTGTCAAAAATGTATTACATAGTATCTTCCTAATTTTTTGGATAGCTGCTTTTGCCTGTGTCATTCTGCATCTCACCTCTGTTGTACATAAAAGCTTACTTGTATTCTCACCGGTTTTATGTCAGTTCAGTTTAATCTTTGTCTACCCCCACCAACTCTACTTTGTATTTTCCCTTACGAGATGTCTTTGTGTAAAGTTGTTGTTTTGGCTAAGAAAAGCATGCTCTGTGAAACTTTCCATCTTGTATATTTCTGTCGCAGTATTTATTATGTATGTCGCAGTATTTATTATGTATGTCGCAGTATTTATTATGTATGTTGCAGTATTTATTATGTATGTCGCAGTATTTATTATGTATGTCGCAGTATTTATTATGTATGTTGCAGTATTTATTATGTATGTTGCAGTATTTATTATGTATGTCGCAGTATTTATTATGTATGTCGCAGTATTTATTATGTATGTTGCAGTATTTATTATGTATGTTGCAGTTGTGTTTGCTCTCTTGCTCTACGAGAAGGAAGATGAAAGTAAAATCCCAGACATGCTTGTTGGGCGAATGGAGCTTGTGTATGGCGCAAGTGTGGCGTTTAGGACATCTTTATGATGTATGGGGCGCGAGTGTGGTGTATAGGACATCTTTATGATGTATGGGGCGCGAGTGTGGTGTATAGGACATCTTTATGATGTATGGGGCGCGAGTGTGCGTATAGGACATCTTTATGATGTATGGGGCGCGAGTGTTGTGTATAGGACATCTTTATGATGTGTGGGGCGTATGGGGGCGCGAGTGTGCGTATAGGACATCTTTATGATGTATGGGGCGCGAGTGTGCGTATAGGACATCTTTATGATGTATGGGGCGTGAGTGTGAGTGTAGTACATTTTTATGATGTATGGGACGTATGGGGCGCTTGTGAGGTGTATAGGACATTTTTATGATGTATGGGACGTATGGGGCGCGTGTGAGGTGTTTAGGACATTTTTATGATGTATGGGACGTATGGGGCGCGTGTGAGGTGTTTAGGACATTTTTATGATGTATGGGACGTATGGGGTGCGTGTGAGGTGTTTAGGACATTTTTATGATGTATGGGACGTATGGGGCGCGTGTGAGGTGTTTATGACATTTTAATGATGTATGGGACGCGTGTGAGGTGTATAGGACATTTTAATGATGTATGGGACGTATGGGGCGCGTGTGAGGTGTTTAGGACATCTTTATGATGGACGTATGGGGCGTGTGTGTGTCGTATGAGGCACGTGTGTTTGACGTATTGAGTGTTTTCGTCTGTGTGTGGAGCTTTGACGTTAGTGTCCGCATTGTTTTGTTGCCGTTGAAATCATCATTGTGATAGTGACGTCTTTCTTTCCCAGAAAAATAATGTATGGCTGGGTGAACCTAGAAGCCAAGGACAGGATCAAGTTCGACCCCCTTATTCAAGTCGACCAGTTCACTAACTACTGCTACTCTACCGTCGCTGTTGCTGAAAGCCTTCACTCATATTGCATATCTAAAGCAAAGTTGTCATAATGTCCCTAAAATGGACAAGCGTCTGCTCCCAGGACAAAGTTGTACCCGATTAGACCGAAATACCTTGTTTGATTATTCTTTATTTCTTTCATATACGAGTATCTACGAGTGAAGGTAAAGGTCAAGGTCAAGGTCAAGGTCAAGTTAGCGGTAACGGTAAAGGTAAAGGCAACGGTAAAGGTAAATGTCAAGGTCAAGGTAACGGTAACGGTAACGGTAAAGGTAAAGTACAAGACTTGAACCGGCGTCTTAGCACGCGAGTTTACTCCCATATGTGCTCGGCCGCCTATCCAGAAATGTTCGGTGATTTCTGGATGGTGTCGCCTCAAGCAGCGAAACTCACGATGCGAGGCGGCATTCCTCACCTTCGCAAAGTAAAACCCTGGTATCCATTTCTGCCAGCGGTTGGGTCGACCGTGGGGATATTTTTTTTGTCCAAACACGAGTACAACTCACACTGCTTCCAGCGGGAATCGAACACCGGTTGTCCGAACATCGGTAGTCCAGTCGGGTGGTGTTCCCAACAAGGCTACCGAAGCCCCCATCTACGAATATTATATATACGTATCTTTGTTTTAGGATCATCATTAACACAGAACCGTGTCTATAAGTGTCCACAGAACCATCCCTATAATTGTCCACAGAGCCGTGTCTATAAGTGTCCACAGAACCGTGTCTGTAGGTGCCCACAGAACATTGTCTATAATTGTCCACAGAACCGTGTCTGTAAGTGTCCACAGAACCGTGTCTATACGTGTCCACAGAACCGTGACCGTATAGTTACCACTTTCCTGATAACAGCGTAAGATGCCAGTATTTTCTACAGCATTGAAGTAAACAAATACCAGCTCTTGTAGGAAATGGTTTAACATTTCTGAGAATTTACCAATAATTCTTAGAAAATGTTTTAATAATAATAAAACTAGTGCAATTTGTGTACGTTTTATCATGCATATGGATATTCTAGTGTGGTTTGACTTTGTGTATCTTATCTTCTTTATTTTATTACATTAATACTTTATAGTAAGTTGGAAGATATCAAGAATTATGGCAGGTTTGAAGGCAGTGGTAAATTGTCATGAGAACATTTGTAAGAATAATGTTGATATAACTTAGGCCATTTTTATGCAATAAATGAAATTGCCTGGAGAAGATATTTTGTGATTCCATATGCAACAGAATCTCTAAGAAGTAATTGTTTGACGCAAGTTATTTACATGTTACAACTCATTAATGTGGACTGCTCTGTCAAGTCAGCTGAAGTTTTATCTCTTTAGGGAATTTGCACCGTGTTTCGTTCGTTGTAGGCTTCGTTCACTAGAGTAATCAGGAATCTATGGGCGTTGCCATTGTTGTGTGTGCTACGTCATCATAATGGCTCGTCGTATACCCCTAGACCGACCATACGATAATCTTACGGTCTGTTGTTTTATGTGCGACAGGTATAATCTGACGACTGTGTTTTATATGTTCGGAATTTGAGTCAAAAACGATGGCCTAACATCATCAAACGCTATACATTTTAAAAATTTGACGATCATCATTTTCAGGAAGATGTGAAATTCCAGTCAATATGGTGGATAAGCGGCAGAAACCAATGAAGGCTATGTATGAAAGTGTTTCTTGTTGCAGTTTCCTCATATTCCAAGTCCGGCTTGTTGCAGGAGCTACTGAGTTCGGTGCTCTGTGCACACCGTGAGCTGTGTTTTTCATCCGTTTTGATCATGTTTCGATATTTCAATTGCTTACGCTGAATGATGATATCATATGACGGGGAACAGTTGCTGTGTTCACTTTCTGTGCGGTTTCGCCTTTTGTCTTTTGGCGTGTGCTGAGACTGCTATGATGGTGACTACAGCTACCTTTCTTTGTTTTGGAGATGAGACAGTAATTCGGATGCTTCCACTGGCACGGGCGGTTGAGCAATTATGGATTTTAATTCGTTTGTAGTGATACCGGGGCCTTCCATAACCAAACAACCAAAGAAGCGTAAGATCTCAATATAATACACGCACTCTGTATCGCCAGCGAAGGCGGCCCTTTCCTCTGGTTAATTCCAGAGAAGTAGAATAAGTTTTGTAATGAAGATTTTGCCCTGACAACAACACAGTGACACTTATTTAATTATTGTAAAGCGTCATCTGCCAGCGGTTCTTTTAAATATTGAAATTGAGCATTGGGTCTTTGTGTTTAGAATTCAGCTCCGGCAAAGATTAGGTTACTTGATCTATTCTCTTCTTCCTCTTCTTCTTCTTCTTCTGCCTTTTGACTACATGTGGAGCATATGTCTTCAACAAACACTTCCCAAGACGTTCTGTCTCTTGGCATTCTTTTAAGATCATTCCATTGTCTGCTTAATTTTTTTTTTTTTAAGAAAAAAAAAGCTAGGAATAATCTCCCCCATAAAAAAAATATAGATATACAAAATATAAAATAGTTTGGCCACGTGATAAGGCAGAAAGATCACAACACAACACAACGAGCCTTCAATAAACGTTGCAGGAGCACCAGACTCAACGGCTGACCAGGAAACAGATGGATTAACAGAATATTTCAAGATCAAAGACAAAGAAATAAAACAAGTAGAGGAATTCAAGTATTTAGGCACAATGTTCACAGAAGATGGAAAACTAGACAGAGAAATTGACATGAGAATACAAAAAGCAAATGCTGTCACATACCAGCTTTCACCATTGCTAAGACATCCAAACATTTCTATGCCAGCTAAACAACAAATGATAAATAGCATCTTCAAACCAACTTTGTGCTATGAAAGTCAAACATGGACCCTTTCTAAATCACATTTAAGAAAGATCAATACATGTGAGATGCGATGCTTGAGAAAAGTAACAAACAACACAAGAAGAGATAGAATACCAAATGAAACCATAAGAAAAATGGTAGGAACAAATCCCTGCCAAGAATATATAGAACAACAACAACTTAAATGGTTTGGCCACCTGGTCAGAATGAATCCTCACCAATCACCATCAAGGGCGTTCTTCTCGAGAATGCATGGGAAAAGACCAAGAGGAAGACCCAGAAGAAGATGGATAGATGCAGTGACAGAGACATGTAACAACAAAGGAAAATCACTAATTCAGACAATTCGAGCAGCACAAGAACGACAAATGATATAAACCACGACACCTTTTAGGTATCAGTGAAAGAGAAAAGAAGAAGAACAACAACAGAATATTAGAATCACTAGTAAACATAACAACAGCAGAGGCGAACAGAAGAGCAAAAGACAGCAAATCATATCTCCCCTCGACGCTGAAAGCCGAACGAGGAAGGAAAGAAGAAGAATGTTATGGAGGCCTATGTTCAAACTTGTGTTTTTCGGCCCTCGTATCACGCTCAGTGTATTACTTTAGTGACATTAATGGTTTCTCAAGCCTTTCATCTCAAACACGAGCGACCTTTCTTTTTTATAACTCAAAATCTATTAATTCTCTCTCTCTCTCTATTTTTTTTTCATCTAATCACTCTTAATTAGCATCAAAGTTACGCTCTCTCTCTCTCTCTCTCTCTCTCTCTCTCTCTCTCTCTCTCTCATATGATTTTCTATAACAAATTCAGTTTGTCGGAAAGAGGTTAAAAAAAATACTAATAGCATTAGGAAAAAAAAACAGGAAGAAGTGTTAAAACTGTTAGAGTAGTGCTAACTCTCCGGCTTGACGTCTAAGTGGACGAGGTTCAAACACAGATTAGCTCTCTCCGGTCGATCCAGCAGAGAAAAAAATAATGGGTTATCTTGCTCACTCACTTAGGGTAAGGTAGTGACATCCGGGAAAAGAATTGCCTCAGTTTGAACTGAAATGCAATGATTTGGTAAAGTGTAATATTCTCACTCCCCTTTGATATATGTCAATGAATTTTGCTACTACAACTGCTAAAGTGTTTCTTGATTATAGATATAAGAAATATCACAATATCATCATCATCATTGAGTGACGTCTCCGCATCGAAGGTTGGCTACCTTGGAGCGCCATTCCACTCTATCTCTTGCTTTGATGATGCAGATTGTCATGGGCTGACTTGCCCATCTTTTGATGTTACTCGTCCATGTTATCTTGGTCTGCCTCTGCCTCTTTTACCTTGTATTTTCCCTTCTAGTATTACTTTTAGTAGACTGTTGTGTCTTTTAACATGCCCCAACAATTGTATTTGTCTTGTTCTAATTGTGTTTAATAGTTCTATTTTCATTTGTAGTTGTTTTATGTCTTCATCGTTTGTTTTCTTTTCTTTCCATCAAATTCTACCTATTCTTCTATAAATCCACATTTCAAAGGCTTCCATTTTCTGTTCTTGCACAATATGTTAACTTGAAATGAAACTGAAATGAAATAAATGTAACTGAAATCAAAGTTTAAAAATAAAACAAAAGAAAAGACATTTCTACATATATTTGGATCATTCATTCTGCTCCAGAACCTGTTATGCCATCATTTACAGAGTCAGCCGTGAGTGAAATTGCTCGTCAAAAGATCTCCGAATAGTTCCTACCCAGAAACTATTTAGACAATTTCAGCTTCTGTGAAGTCATCATCATCATCATCATCATCATCATCATCATCATCATCATCATCATCATCATCATCATCATCATCATCATCATCATCATAATCGAGTGCCGTCTCCGCAACGAAGGTTGGCTACCATGGAGCGCCATTCTGCTCTGTCTCTTACTTTGATGGTGCAGGTTGTCATAGGCTGATTTGTCCATCTTTTGATGTTACTCGTCCATGTTAGTCTTGGTCTGCCTCTGCCTCTTTTACCTTGTATTTTCCCCTCCAGGATTACTTTTAGTAGATTGTTGTGAAGACATAGGTAACCATAAATATCTAACCTATGTGGGCACGCGCGCGCGCCCGTGCGTTCATATGTGTGTCGTAATGGAAATTCAAGCCTTATAGCATTATCCCATTTATGGGGTCTACTGGAAAGACTTAGAGAACCGGAGAATAAAGGCCGCTTGTCCATTGCGATCGCCAAGAGGTGTTCGATGTAGTAGTTTCTATTCCACCCAATTTTATTTCAGAATGAAGAAAAAGGCTAAACGATTTTCAATTTCATTTTTGGATGGCATTTGCTGTCTAATATAACCTGAAAAACTTTTCAGAGGTTGAACGGATCATGCCCCGCCAAGAAATAGACAAAAACCACCAAAACAACAACAACAACAACTTTTGACTTACCTTGATTCGAGCTCGCGTTCTCCTGGTCTGAAGCTCGACAATTTATCGACTAGGTCGACAAACATTGTAAGCTCCAGAATACACATTCTTCAACAACAAAAAATTCGAAAACCTCGCAAGGTATTTTTTTGAAGAACAAGTCATCACATCACCTCACAACCAGTCGTCACATCACCTCACAACAATGTCTTTACTTTTTGTTTTATCTTACTGCTTGTACCATGAGATGTTGCAGTTAGAAGGTATGTGTAGCTTTCTGGTTACAGCTAGTTTTGTAGCTTGCGTTGTAAGTAAAGTACCCCCGCCACGCCAAGTGGCGTATAGGGAATATGGTGTCATCATCATCATTTAGTGCCGTCTCCGCATCGAAGGTTGGCTACCATGGAGCGCCATTCCACTCTATGTCTTGCTTTGATGGTGCAGATTGTCATAGGCTGACTTGTCCATCTTTTGATGTTACTCGTCCATGTTAGTCTTGGTCTGCCTCTGCCTCTTTTACCTTGTATTTTCCCTTCCAATATAATTTTTATTACACTGTTGTGTCTTTTAACATGACCAAAAAATTTCATTTGTCTTGCTCTAATTGTGTTTAGTAGTAATTTCTCTCCAAGGCATGGTGTCAGTGACCCTATATTTTACAGACTTTCAGCACATGATTATTGGGGTAATGTGGTCGGTATTACGCCCGTGCTGCTTTACTTTAAAGGCTGGGTGAACTGGAAACCGTCGGTTGGGATCGAACCCTACCTCTTGTCCTTTGTACTAACCAATGAGCGTTCGCGGCTCACTATGACTTCTTTGCTAAGGAATTACATGGAGGTCCGTTACAATTATTGAACAAAATAGTTTCAAGGAAAATATAAAGGAATTTAGCAATGAGAAGTCAACTCAGTGGATACGCAAACCCAGAACATGACTGAATGACTGAATCGGTATTGCAATAGTGACAGATGAACATATACATATATGACGTCATACAACTGTACTTTATTTTGTGTGTGAAAAATGTAACATGGAAATTATTCTACCAAATGCAGTGGTTCAGCGAGATGTGCTAGCTTCAAGAACAAGGAAAGTATCGCGCTTCCTAAGCAGTTATTTGTTAACATGATTTATTATTACTACTTTATTTTATTTCATTTATTTGTTTTTCTGCATTTTTCGCCCTTAAGAATTTTGAACCCAGAGCAACTGCCTCAAAGGGACCCCCACCACACACACAACACACACACACACACACACACACGCACGCACGCACGCACGCACACACACAAACACCTCCTGGCTTCGCCAATGGATCCATAGCAGAAACAATGAAAATAAACAGATAACCCGCTCCAGATATCGTGTATGTCAATGATATACAGAACGCATCCCAGAATTCAAGTATACGGGGGAGCACTCTCAATGCGGGCTGAAGACTCGATAGGTGGATTTGAGGCACCGTGTTTGAAATCCTGCGGAGCGGCCATCCTACCATCTGTTGCCATTACTGAAACACTCAAAGATCAAAATAATAACATCAAATGATAACGTGTTATCTGCCATTCCTCAGTTGAAAACGGTCAACATATTATTATATAATAAACAAGAAACTGAAACATGATATCACTTGCTCGAAGTAAACCATGTCACTGGAACAGGAAAATAAAACGAAGAATGAAGACATCACAAACATAGATGTACCCACACCCTGCAGTGAATTAACTTAATTTGTAAAATAATCAAAGTGGCACTGTCATCTGATAAGAGTGGAGACTAAATAGCACAATTACGCGCCTACAGACGTCTGGATTCAGGTCTCGAGTATCATCATCATCCAGTACAGTGTCTGCTGGCGTAGGGGATCATGTCTCTCCACAACTTTCGATCTCTACAGTTTTGTACCATTTCCGTTGTTGACCTTCAGCCAAGCCATTCTCTTAAGTTGTCTGGTATCTTTTCTCTTTGTTTCTCTTTCTCTTCGTCCCTCGATTTTTCATTTTTCCAGTTGTTACAATATATTCCATCTGTTACCTTATCATTACATGGCAAAAAATGATGATTGTTTCTTAATATTGGAAATTAGCTCTCTTTTTGCTTTGACCTCTTTCAGAACATTTTTATTACTCTTCTTAGCTTCCAATGGTATTCTCAGCATTCTTCTTTAGAACCACATTTCTACAGACCCAGTGATTTTCTTGCCTGTTGTCCTATTGTCGATGATTAACATCCATATGTAAAGACTGGCTCTACATAACATTTAAGAACTATTTTTCTTGTTTGTATTGTTAAAATTGGATTGCATAGTATCTTCCTAATATTTTGGAAGCTGCTTTTGCCTGAGCTATTCTGCTTCTCCCCTTTGTTGTACATCTACAATCTGAGATTAACAATGTTCCCAGATATTTAAATTCATTTGCCTGTTTTAATATTGTCCCATTTGTCTTTATTGAGTATATCCAACATTGAAATGGAGAAAAGATGTCTCAGAAATCCTGCAGTTTGGCGTACTGCTACAGCGACATGCTTGACCAAAACATAACCTGCGACTAAGCAGAACGCCTCACAGGTGCAGACATTGTAATTTGTAATTAATTTATTTTAAAAAAGAAAAATATAGATTAAAATTAATCTTTTTTGTAATAGCTTTAATTAAATGTCACCTCCCTCCCTCCCTCCCTCCCTCCCTCCCTCCCTCCCTCCCTCCCTCCCTCCCTCCCTAATTTCCTTCCTTCCTTCCTTCCTTCCTTCCTTCCTTCCTTCCTTCCTTCCTTCCTTCCTTCCTTCCCTTCCTTCCTCCTTTCCTTCCTTCCTTCCTTCCTTCCTTCCTTCCTTCCTTCCTTCCTTCCTTCCTTCCTTCCTTCCTTCCTTCCTTTCTTTCTTTCTTTCTTTCTTTCTTTCTTTCTTTTTTCTTTCTTTCATTCTGTTTGTCCTGAGGTATGGTTCTCGGTTTCTTGCTCTTCAATTTGCCTTTTCTGCTGTTATACCTCCGAGTGTTTCAAGTATTTCGTTTATCCACCTTTTTAGATGGTCGACCTCTTGCTCTGGTTTTCTCGTATCGTTTCTCGTATCGTTTCTCGTATCGATTCTCGTATCGTTTCTCGTATCGTTTCTCGTATCGTTTCTCATATCGTTTCTCGTATCGTTTCTCGTATCGTTTCTCGTATCGTTTCTCGTATCGTTTCTCGTATCGTTTCTCGTATCGTTTCTCGTATCGTTTCTCATATCGTTTCTCGTATCGTTTCTCGTATCGTTTCTCGTATCGTTTCTCGTATCGTTTCTCATATCGTTTCTCGTATCGTTTCTCGTATCGTTTCTCATATCGTTTCTCGTATCGTTTCTCGTATCGTTTCTCGTATCGTTTCTCGTATCGATACTATAGAATTCACAGAAAAATCGGACCTTTTGGAGCGAAGTGGATATTTATCATATGTTTGAGTAATTTGGACTTGTGCTTCTAGTGAACAAAGAGAAAAACTAGCCACAATTCTGACAAAACCTGTTGAGACTATTAAACATCTCATTATCTGAACGTGACAAAGCACTCGTGAATTAATAAGAAAAGACAGACTTTTTAGAAGTCAACAACAGAATCAATCCACACTGTCTGGACATGAATATTCAGAACCAAAAGAAGACTCATTAGCAATACACCAGTAAAGTAAAAAGTAAAGAACCCAGTCACGCCAAGTGGCATATAGGGAAATATGGTGTTAGTGACCATAATTTTACAGACCTTCAGCACATGATTTTTGAGGTAATGTGGTCGGTATTAAGCACATGTCGCTTTACTTTCACATAAAGAATCCGGTCCCATTTAAGGCGGGGTGAACTTGGAAGCCGTCGATAAGGATCGAAACCGACCTCTTGTCCTTTGTAGTCTAGTTCACTAATCACTGAGCTATCGCGGCTCCATACACAGGTAGACGTCAGTATTACACGCGCGATTAAAGACGACCAGGACCAGAGAACAGGTTAGTTATGTCTTGATCATTAACTGACCGATTATCACGTCAGCTCTAGGACTGAAAGCGGTCAGCGGCTCGTCTCTAAAACTGTTACGTTTGTTGTGTTGTGTGCCACAAATTGAAACCACTTCCTTCCATATAATATACATTTTAAGATTGCGGGGAATGTACTAGGCTCAGTACATCCCCACCCAAAAAACGATGAAAAATGTCATAGATTAGAACTAAAATGTAATTTCTATGTGAATAGAAACAGCTGTGTCTTACATACAACAAGCAAGATGAACAAGAGTTTACTTTAAACATTCAGGAAAATGACATCAGTTCTAATCTAATTTAAACTTTCTACAGCGTTAACAAGATTCTAATCTAATTTATACTTTCTACGGTGTTAACATAGTTCTAATCTAATTTATAATTTCTACAGCGTTAACAAAGTTGTAATCTAATTTATACTTTCTACAGTGTTAACAAAGTTCTAAATTTAATTTACACTTTCTAAAGCGTTAAGCAAGTTCTAAATTTAATGTATACTTTCTAAAGCTGTAACAAAGTTTTACGGTTAATAAAGATAGCAATGAAGTAGCCAAATGTAGGTGTGAAATGTTGAGTACAGCTCAACAGTACAGACACAGAACTTTTAAACATTGAGCAGTATTAAAAGACAATGACAATTTTCAACTCCAATGTTAAGTCGGTCCTATTATATGGCTGTGAAACATGGAGAACAACAAATTTGACAATCATGAAGATACAGACTTTCATTAATGGATGCTGACGCAGAATAAAAGGATGGAAATGGCAGGACAAAATAACTAACATAGAATTAAGAAAATGTACCAGTCAAATACAAGTGGATAAAGAGATACAGCGAAGACGGTGTCGTTGGATAGGACACACACTACTGAAGCCAATTGAGAGTATTACACAACATGCCCTTTTTCCCCAGGGGAAAAGACAAAAAGAAAAAAGACCAAGAAATTCTTGGAGAAGACAGATAGAGGCAGAGATGAAGATTTTGGCGAAGACATGGAATGATCTTAAAAGAATGGCAAGAAACAGAACGGCTTGGAAAGTGTTTGTTGAAGACCTATGCTCCACAGGGAGCTGAAAGTGTTTGTTGAAGACCTATGTTCCACAGGGAACTGAAAGTGTTTGTTGAAGACCTATGCTCCACAGGGAGCTGAAAGTGTTTGTTGAAGACCTATGCTCCACAGGGAACTGAAAGTGTTTGTTGAAGACCTATGCTCCACAGGGAGCTGAACGTGTTTGTTGAAGACTAATGCTCCACAGGGAGCTGAAAGTGTTTGTTGAAGACCTATGCTCCACAGGGAGCTGAAAGTGTTTGTTGAAAACCAATGCTCCACAGGGATCTGAAAGTGTTTGTTGATGACCTATGCTCCACAGGGAGCTGAATAGTGGAAGAGAGAGTATTTAAAGACATAATATGGGTCTTCTTTCCTTTATCATTCCAATATGATTTTGGTGTCGTTGGGCCACTACTGACAGATGTCTTCAACCTCCTCCAATGAACGCTACATAAAGTCACTCTGAAGGTCCAAGGTAACCCACCCCACTAGCTCACAACCTGTGTTCGAATCCCGCATGAATCTGTGAATTGTACTCATTGGATTGAATTTAGTTGGAAAAAATACCTCCGCGGCCGCCCCAGCCGCTGGGAGAAATTGATACCAGGGTAGCACTCTGGGAAGGTGGTAAATGGCGCTTCGCTCGTGAGCTACGATACTTGAAGCGACATTAGCAAGGAGTCTCCGAACACTTCTGGATAGGCGGCAGAGCACATATGGGTAAAAAAATACCCGCGGGTTAAGAGGCCGATTCAAGTCTCATACTTTACCTTTACAGTCACTATTTCAGACTGTGCTAAGTATGTTCATTCCGCGCTGCTATTTTCTCTTTCTCTGTTTATTTCTCAATCTTTCACATTGCCTGCAGAATCATCATCATCAAGTACCGTGCCTACTGGCGTAGGTGATCATGTCTCTCCATAATTTTCGATCTCGGCAGCTATTTATAATTTCTGTTGTTGACCTTCTGCCAAGCCATTCTCTTAAGCTGTCTGTTATTTATTCTCTTTGCTTCCCTCTATCTCTTCGTCCATCAATTTTTCCAGTTGTTGCAATATATTCCAATTGTTCTTTTCTCATTACATAGCCAAAAATGATTCCTGCTGAATAGTGCTGCCAAATAAGACGATCAAGATACGTCATCAGACCGTTTCAAACTTTCACAATAGTCAAAGATCATCAAAACAGAATAGAGGTGCCTGCTATACATGGGATACTACATGGGGAGATGGAAAGGAAAGCAAACAAATTACGCAGTTGTTGAACAATTTCAGATTAAACCTGAGACATTCCGAACTGGTCATGAAGATTAGGCCAACATGTTCAGGAGATAGAAAGGAAAGCAAACAAATTACTCAGTTGTTGAACAATTTCAGATTAAACCCGAGACATTCCGAACTGGTCGTGAAGATTAGGCCAACATGTTCAGCAGATAGAAAGACTTGGACCTAACTCCAAAACCAAAATAGTCGTCGACATGGGGAAAAAAAGTGGATACTCAGTGCAGAAGATGTAGCAGAATGAAAAAGTTAGATTTGGACCACAAATTGCTTTAAGAATGTAACAAAGATGACATAAGAGTGAGGTGACTTTTATTAGTTTGTTTCAGTTAGGCTTTGATGACGAGTCGGTATTTGATATGTGGTAACATGAGAGACAGAAAATGAGAGAGAGACAGAGGGTGAGAAACTGAAAAAAGAGAACGTCAGGAAGCGAGAAAGTGTGAGAGAGAGAGACAGAGAGAGAGAGAGAGAGAGAGAAGTTAAGTGAGAGAACGTGAAAGAGAGAGAGAGAGAGGAAGCGAAAACGAGAAAGTGAGAAAGAGAGTGAGAAAGTGAATGAGAGAGAGAGAAGTTAAGTGAGAGAACGTGAAAGAGAGAGAGAGAGGAAGCGAAAACGAGAAAGTGAGAAAGAGAGTGAGAAAGTGAATGAGAGAGAGAGAGAGAGAGAGAGAGAGAAAGTAAGAGAGCGAGAGAAAGTGAGTGAGAAAAAGTGATTCAGAAAAAGTGAGATAGAGAAAGTAAGTGAGAGAAAGTGAGAGAGCAAGAAAAATTGAGTGAGATAAACTGACTGAGATAAAGTGAGGAAGATAAAGAGAGAGAGAGAGAGAGAGAATGAGAGAGAGAAAGTGAGACAGAGAAAGTGGGTGAGAGAAAGTGAGTGAGAGAGAAAGAAAATGAAAGTAAAGAATTTGAGACAGAGATACTTGGTGAGAGAAGAGAGAGAGAAAGAGAGAGAGCGAGAGAGAGAGAAAATGAGAGAAAGAAAGTGAGTGCGAGAAAGTGAGAAACTGGAAATAAGAGATAGAGAGAGACAGAGCGATTATGCCAGTGCGAGAGAGTGAAAGAAGCAGAGGCAGAAACACAGAGATATTAAAGCCAAAAGATCGACAAACGGTCAGATTACAATCCTGGCAGTGCCAGTGCCTATGTGCCAGATGTTTGACCCTGATTTTGCTATGGCTGTCCTTGAACTTGGAAATGGAGGTCACCCCGTTTCAACGATAAAAATATTCGGTAGAGCGGGATAACAATTGTTGTTTGGAACATGTCGGTCGTGTATCACGTTTCTCTGGAATGTTCCACATGACGTACCACTGCTTTGAGAATGGTGGTCTCTACTTAATTAAAGAAATAAAGAAAAACCGAACAATCCAACCGTTATGCACACATTGTAAGTCAGTCGGATGGTATGAGCTAGGTCTGGCAGCTTCTTTTGAGATCTATTAGATGTGACATCATGTCACATTCATCACATCAAATGTGACACGACGCCACATACATCACATCAGATGTGACACCACGCCACATACAGCACATCAGATGTGACACCACGCCACATACAACACATAGGATGTGACACCATGCCACATACAGCACATCAGATGTGACACCATGCCCTGCCACATACAACACATAGGATGTGACACCACGCCACATACATCACAGCAGATGTGACATCATGCCACATACATCACATCAAAAGTGAAACCACGCCACATACATCACATCAGATGTGACTGACACATACATCACATCAGAAGTGACACCACGCCACATACATCACATCAGATGTGACATCATGCCACATACATCACATCAGATATGACTCTACAAGGTGGTATATGGTACAGCACATCGGATGCTGTAATTTAATGTGAGATTTTGTGTCTTAAATCTGACTAGTAATGTATTGGTGGTACAAATGTGTTCCAGTAATTCATATTTGGCTCTTATTCTGCTGTTTCATCCGCCTCTTATCCACCCACAAAAAGACGTTAAGTGAGCGTAGATGCTCTGTGTCGTTGAATACAGGAAGCCACGATATAAATTATAAAAAATATATATTTAATTAAAATTAAATTAAATAACGTTTTAATTATATAATTATATAATTATATAATCATGTTACATTTTCTCAATATTCCTATATGGTGCAGAAAAATGGACATTAGACAAAAAAAACAGAGAATTGAAGAGCTTTGAAACGTGGGTATATAGAAGAATAGGTAGAATTGGAGGGAAAGAAAATACAATAAACGATGAAGTCTTAAATCAACTAAAAATGAAAAGAAAAACTACTAAACACAATTCAAACAAGACAAATGCGAATTTTTAGTCATATTAAAAGTAATCTAGGAGGGGAAAATACAAGGTAAAAGAGACAGAGGCAGACAGAGACTAACATGGACGAGTAACATCAAAAGATGGACAAATCAGCCTATGACAACCTGCACCATCAAAGCAAGAGACAGGGCAGAATGGCGCTCTATGGCAGCCAACCTTCGTTGCGGAGATGGCATCTAATGATGATGATGATGATATAAACATCATTCGAGCCAAGAGCTTAGAGCATGACTTTTCCACGTACCGGCTTGTTTGATTTCTCAAGCCCATATTCGCTTGCTCTAATTCCACGCCAACAGCAGGGACGAAGATAAGGATCTTGTTCAGTTATGATTCACTATGTGTCACTGGAATTAATTGAGAATGTTTCAACAACAACAACAAAAACGATGTGTTAGGCAAGGTTGTTTGCTGGCACTAGAGTTATTTAATATAAGTATAATAAAAAAAAAAGAAGTAAGGAGACCCCTGTCACGCCAAGTGGCGTATAGGGAATATGGTGTTAGTGACCATAAATTTTCCAGACCTTCGGCACATGATTTTTGAGGTAATGTGGTCGGTATTACGTCAGTGCCGCTTTACTTTCCCAGAAAAAATCCGATCCCCTTTTAAGGTTGGGTGAACCCGAAAGCCGTCGATCAAGATCGAACCCGGACTCCTGTCCTTTGTAGTCCAATTCACTAAACACTGAGCTATCATTTAATATATGTATAGTGTATATATTAATGTATAGTGTATATATTAATGTATAGTGAGATTATTTTAAGATCCGTGAGGTACATGTCTGGAATTCAAATCTGAGGTCATAATATAAATAATCTAAGGTGTGCTGATGATACAGTCTTAATCGCTAAGAGTGAAAATGAGTTGCAAGAAATGTTGATCATTGTAGTGAAGGAAAGCAAAAAAAAAAAAAAAAAGGATTCAGTCGTAATAGTAAAAAGACAGAAGTAAAGTAATGGTAGCAACAAAGAAAAAGACATCACTGCAAAACGCAATAAAGACAAGTGGAACAATATAAAACACGTAAATGAATTTAAATATCTGGGAACAATGTTAACCTCAGATGGTAGATGCACAACAGAGGTGAGATACAGAATGGCTCAGGCAAAAGCAGCTTTCCAAAAAACTAGGAAGATACTATAAAATCCATTTTTGACAATAGAGACAAGAAAAAGTTCTTAAATGCTATGTAGAACCAATCTTAACACATGGATGTGAATCATGGACAATAGGACAACAGGCAGGTAAATTACTGGAGGCTATAGAAATATAGTTTTACAGAATAATATTGACAATACCATGGACAGCTAAGAAGAGTAGTGAAAACGTTCTGAGAGAGGACAAAGTAAAAAGAGAGCTGTTATCCAATATTATAAATAAACAGTCATACTTTTTTGGCCATTCAATGAGAAGGGAACAGCTAGAATATATTGTAACAACAGGGAAAATTGAGGCACGAAGTGATAGAGGGAAGCAAAGAGGAAAGATACAAGACAGCTTAAGAGAATGGCTTGGCAGAAGGTCAAGAACAGAAATTATAAATAACTGTTGAGATCGAAAGTTGGGGAGAGACATGATCACCTACGCCAGCAGGCACGGTACTTGATGATGATGATGTGTCACTGAGCACACAGAGCTGGGAGGTAGGGAGACGGAACAAAGTCAGAGTAAAACAACACAGAGCTGGGAAGTACGGAAACGGAACAATGTCAGAGTATTACCACACAGAGATGGGAGGTAGGGAGACTAACAAAGTCAGAGTAAAACAACACAGAGCTGGGAAGTAAGGAAACGGAACAATGTCAGAGTAGTACCACACAGAGCTGGGAGGTTGGGAGACGGAACAAAGTCAGAGTAGTACCACACAGAGCTGGGAGGTAGGGAGACTAACAATGTCAGAGTAGTACCACACAGAGCTGGGAGGTAGGGAGACTAACAAAGTCAGACTAGTACAACACAGAGCTGGGAGGTTGGGAGACGGAACAAAGTCAGAGTAGTACCACACAGAGATGGGAGGTAGGGAGACAGAACAAAGTCAGAGTAGTACCACACAGAGATGGGAGGTAGGGAGACTAACAAAGTCAGACTAGTACAACACAGAGCTGGGAGGTTGGGAGACGGAACAAAGTCAGAGTAGTACCACACAGAGCTGGGAGGTAGGGAGACAGAACAAAGTCAGAGTAGTACCACACAGAGCTGGGAGGTAGGGAGACTAACAAAGTCAGACTAGTACAACACAGAGCTGGGAGGTTGGGAGACGGAACAAAGTCAGAGTAGTACCACACAGAGATGGGAGGTAGGGAGACAGAACAAAGTCAGAGTAGTACCACACAGAGATGGGAGGTAGGGAGACAGAACAAAGTCAGAGTAGTACCACACAGAGCTGGGAGGTAGGGAGACGGAACAAAGTCAGAGTAGTACCACACAGAGCTGGGAGGTTGGGAGACGTAACAATGTCAGAGTAGTACCACACAGAACTGGAAGGTTGGGAGACGGAACAAAGTCAGAGTAGTACCACACAGAGATGGGAGGTAGGGAGACGGAACAAAGTCAGAGTAGTACCACAAAGAGCTGGGAGGTTGGGAGACGGAACAAAGTCAGAGTAGCACCACACAGAGCTGGGAGGTAGGGAGACTAACAATGTCAGAGTAGTACAACACAGAGCTGGGAGGTAGGGAGACTAACAAAGTCAGAGTAGTACCACACAGAGCTGGGAGGTTGGGAGACGGAACAAAGTCAGAGTAGTACCACACAGAGCTGGGAGGTTTGGAGACGGAACAAAGTCAGAGTAATACCACACAGAGCTGGGAGGTAGGGAGACGGAACAAAGTCAGAGTAGTACCACACAGAGCTGGGAGGTAGGGAGACGGAACAAAGTCAGAGTAGTACCACACAGAGCTGGGAGGTAGGGAGACGGAACAAAGTCAGAGTAGTACCACACAGAGCTGGGAGGTAGGGAGACGGAACAAAGTCAGAGTAATACCACACAGAGCTGGGAATTATGGAGACGGAACAAAGTCAGAGTAGTACCACACAGAACTGGGAGGTAGGGAGACGGAACAAAGTCAGAGTAGTACCACACAGAACTGGGAGGTAGGGAGACGGAACAAAGTCAGAGTAGTACCACACAGAGCTGGGAGGTAGGGAGACGGAACAAAGTCAGAGTAGTACCACACAGAGCTGGGAGGTAGGGAGACGGAACAAAGTCAGAGTAGTACCACACAGAGCTGGGAGGTAGGGAGACGGAACAAAGTCAGAGTAGTACCACACAGAACTGGGAGGTAGGGAGACGGAACAAAGTCAGAGTAGTACCACACAGAGCTGGGAGGTAGGGAGACGGAACAAAGTCAGAGTAATACCACACAGAGCTGGGAATTATGGAGACGGAACAAAGTCAGAGTAGTACCACACAGAGCTGGGAATTAGGGAGACGGAACAAAGTCAGAGTAGTACCACACAGAGCTGGGAATTAGGGAGACGGAACAAAGTCAGAGTAGTACCACACAGAGCTGGGAATGAGGGAGACGGAACAAAGTCAGAGTAGTACCACACAGAGCTGGGAATTATGGAGACGGAACAAAGTCAGAGTAGTACCAAACAGAGCTGGGAATTAGGGAGACGGAACAAAGTCAGAGTAGTACCAAACAGAACTGAGAGGGAGGGAGACTAACACAATCAGAGTAGTACCACAAAGAGCTGGGAGGTTGGGAGACGGAACAAAGTCAGAGTAGTACCACACAGAACTGGGAGATAGGGAGACGGAACAAAGTCAGAGTAGTGGCACACAGAGCTGGGAGGTAGGGAGACGGAACAATGTAAGAGTAGTACCACACAGAGCTGGGAGGTAGGGAGACGGAACAAAGTCAGAGTAGTACCACACAGAGCTGGGAGGTAGGGAGACGGAACAAAGTCAGAGTACTACCACACAGAGCTGGGAGGGCTAACAAAGTCAGAGTAGTACCACACAGAGCTGGGAGGTAGGGAGACGGAACAAAGTCAGAGTAGTACCACACAGAGCTGGGAGGTAGGGAGATGGAACAAAGTCTGAGTAGTACCACACAGAGCTGGGAGGTAGGGAGACGGAACAAAGTCAGAGTAGTACCACACAGAGCTGGGAGGTAGGGAGACGGAACAAAGTCAGAGTAATACCACACAGAGCTGGGAATTATGGAGACGGAACAAAGTCAGAGTAGTACCACACAGAGCTGGGAATTAGGGAGACGGAACAAAGTCAGAGCAGTACCAAACAGAACTGAGAGGGAGGGAGACTAACACAATCAGAGTAGTACCACAAAGAGCTGGGAGGTTGGGAGACGGAACAAAGTCAGAGTAGTACCACACAGAACTGGGAGATAGGGAGACGGAACAAAGTCAGAGTAGTGGCACACAGAGCTGGGAGGTAGGGAGACGGAACTATGTAAGAGTAGTACCACACAGAGCTGGGAGGTAGGGAGACGGAACAAAGTCAGAGTAGTACCACACAGAGCTGGGAGGTAGGGAGACGGAACAAAGTCAGAGTACTACCACACAGAGCTGGGAGGGCTAACAAAGTCAGAATAGTACCACACAGAGCTGGGAGGTAGGGAGACGGAACAAAGTCAGAGTAGTACCACACAGAGCTGGGAGGTAGGGAGATGGAACAAAGTCTGAGTAGTACCACACAGAGCTGGGAGGTAGGGAGACGGAACAAAGTCAGAGTAGTACCACACAGAGCTGGGAGGTAGGGAGACTAACAAAGTCAGAGTACTACCACACAGAGCTGGGAGGTAGGGAGACGGAACAAAGTCAGAGTAGTACCACACAGAGCTGGGAGGTAGGGAGACGGAACAAAGTCAGAGTACTACCACACAGAGCTGGGAGGTAGGGAGACGGAGCAAAGTCAGAGTAGTACCACACAGAGCTGGGAGGTAGGGAGACGGAACAAAGTCAGAGTAGTACCACACAGAGCTGGGAGGGCTAACAAAGTCAGAGTAGTACCACACAGAGCTGGGAGGGCTAACAAAGTCAGAGTAGTACCACACAGAGCTGGGAGGACTAACAAAGTCACCGTAGTACCACACAGAGCTGGGAGGACTAACAAAGTCAGAGTAGTACTACACAGATTGAGGGGTGGGGAGGCTAGTATTACAGTAATCTGATGTTGAACTATCGCTAGGGCACGGTGACTCATGTTGCTGTAATTCTTTTGCTTCACCGTCATGGTGTTACACAAATCTCATAGAAAAAAAACCAGGTCGACGTGACCAGCAGGTTTGAAGTAGCAGGGATGGGCATAGTTAACGTTACATTAGTTATAATCTATCTTGGAGTTGAGCGTAGGGCCTACATTTATATCTTGGAGTTGAGCGTAGGCCCTACATTTCTATCTTGGAGTTGAGCGTAGGCCCTACATTTCTATCTTGGAGTTGAGCGTAGGCCCTACATTTCTATCTTGGAGTTGAGCGTAGGCCCTACATTTCTATCTTGGAGTTGAGCGTAGGCCCTACATTTCTATCTTGGACTTGAGCGTAGGCCCTACATTTCTATCTTGGACTTGAGCGTAGGCCCTACATTTCTATCTTGGAGTTGAGCGTAGGCCCTACATTTCTATCTTGGAGTTGAGCGTAGGCCCTACATTTCTATCTTGGAGTTGAGCGTAGGCCCTACATTTCTATCTTGGAGTTGAGCGTAGGCCCTACATTTCTATCTTGGAGTTGAGCGTAGGCCCTACATTTCTATCTTGGAGTTGAGCGTAGGCCCTACATTTCTATCTTGGAGTTGAGCGTAGCCCTACATTTCTATCTTGGACTTGAGCGTAGGCCCTACATTTATATCTTGGAGTTGAGCGTAGGACCTACATTTCTATCTTGGAGTTGAGCGTAGGCCCTACATTTCTATCTTGGAGTTGAACGTAGGCCCTACATTTCTATCTTGGAGTTGAGCGTAGGCCCTACATTTCTATCTTGGAGTTGAGCGTAGGCCCTACATTTCTATCTTGGAGTTGAGCGTAGGCCCTACATTTCTATCTTGGAGTTGAGCGTAGGCCCTACATTTCTATCTTGGAGTTGAGCGTAGGCCCTACATTTCTATCTTGGAGTTGAGCGTAGGCCCTACATTTCTATCTTGGAGTTGAGCGTAGGCCCTACATTTCTATCTTGGACTTGAGCGTAGGCCCTACATTTCTATCTTGGAGTTGAGCGTAGGCCCTACATTTCTATCTTGGAGTTGAGCGTAGGCCCTACATTTCTATCTTGGAGTTGAGCGTAGGCCCTACATTTCTATCTTGGAGTTGAGCGTAGGCCCTACATTTCTATCTTGGAGTTGAGCGTAGGCCCTACATTTCTATCTTGGAGTTGAGCGTAGGCCCTACATTTCTATCTTGGAGTTGAGCGTAGCCCTACATTTCTATCTTGGACTTGAGCGTAGGCCCTACATTTATATCTTGGAGTTGAGCGTAGGACCTACATTTCTATCTTGGAGTTGAGCGTAGGCCCTACATTTCTATCTTGGAGTTGAGCGCAGACCCTACATTAATTCTCACATTTGTGCAACAGTGGAGCAGAATGTAGTCACTAACTTAGTTCTCATCATCGTCATCGATTGTCGTCTCCGCATCGAAGGTTGGCTACCATGGAGCGCCATTCTACTCTGTTTCTTGCTTTGATGGTGCAGGTTGTCACAGGTTGACTTGTCCATCTTTTGATGTTACTCGTCTACGTTTGTCTTGGTCTGCCTCGGCTTCTTTTAGCTAGTATTTTTCCTTCCAATATTACTTTTAGTAGACTGGTGTGTCTTTTAATGTGCCCCAAAAATTTCATTTGTCTTGTCTTGATTGTAGTTCTCAGGATTTTCTTTCTTCTTCTTCTTCTTTACTTCATAATTTGCCTTTCAGCGTCGAGTGTAGATGCAATTTGCGGTCTTTTGCTCTTCTGTTCGCCTCTGCTGCTGTTATGTTTCCTAGTGTTTCTTATATTCCATCAATCCATCTTTTGCTCTTCTGTTCGCCTCTGCTGCTGTTATGTTTCCTAGTGTTTCTTATATTCCATCAATCCATCTTTTGCTCTTCTGTTCGCCTCTGCTGCTGTTATGTTTCCTAGTGTTTCTTATATTCCATCAATCCATCTTTTGCTCTTCTGTTCGCCTCTGCT
Organism: Megaustenia siamemsis; assembly: GCA_032433765.1. Classification (NCBI taxonomy): domain Eukaryota; kingdom Metazoa; phylum Mollusca; class Gastropoda; order Stylommatophora; family Ariophantidae; genus Megaustenia; species Megaustenia siamemsis. Next base: position 45,345,695 of record JAVIAB010000108.1, on the reverse strand, counting down.
GCTGTTATGTTTCCTAGTGTTTCTTATATTCCATCAATCCATCTTTTGCTCTTCTGTTCGCCTCTGCTGCTGCTATGTTTCCTAGTGTTTCTTATATTCCATCAATCCATCTTTTGCTCTTCTGTTCGCCTCTGCTGCTGTTATGTTTCCTAGTGTTTCTTATATTCCATCAATCCATCTTTTGCTCTTCTGTTCGCCTCTGCTGCTGCTATGTTTCCTAGTGTTTCTTATATTCCATCAATCCATCTTTTGCTCTTCTGTTCGCCTCTGCTGCTGTTATGTTTCCTAGTGTTTCTTATATTCCGTCAATCCATCTTTTGCTCTTCTGTTCGCCTCTGCTGCTGCTATGTTTCCTAGTGTTTCTTATATTCCGTCAATCCATCTTTTGCTCTTCTGTTCGCCTCTGCTGCTGTTATGTTTCCTAGTGTTTCTTATATTCCATCAATCCATCTTTTGCTCTTCTGTTCGCCTCTGCTGCTGCTATGTTTCCTAGTGTTTCTTATATTCCATCAATCCATCTTTTGCTCTTCTGTTCGCCTCTGCTGCTGCTATGTTTCCTAGTGTTTCTTATATTCCACCAATCCATCTTTTGCTCTTCTGTTCGCCTCTGCTGCTGCTATGTTTCCTAGTGTTTCTTATATTCCATCAATCCATCTTTTGCTCTTCTGTTCGCCTTTGCTGCTGCTATGTTTCCTAGTGTTTCTTATATTCCATCAATCCATCTTTTGCTCTTCTGTTCGCCTCTGCTGCTGTTATGTTTCCTAGTGTTTCTTATATTCCATCAATCCATCTTTTGCTCTTCTGTTCGCCTCTGCTGCTGTTATGTTTCCTAGTGTTTCTTATATTCCATCAATCCATCTTTTGCACTTCTGTTCGCCTCTGCTGCTGCTATGTTTCCTAGTGTTTCTTATATTCCATCAATCCATCTTTTGCTCTTCTGTTCGCCTCTGCTGCTGTTATGTATCCTAGTGTTTCTTTTATTCCATCAATCCATCTTTTGCTCTTCTGTTCGCCTCTGCTGCTGCTATGTTTCCTAGTGTTTCTTATATTCCATCAATCCATCTTTTGCTCTTCTGTTCGCCTCTGCTGCTGCTATGTTTCCTAGTGTTTCTTATATTCCATCAATCCATCTTTTGCTCTTCTGTTCGCCTCTGCTGCTGCTATGTTTCCTAGTGTTTCTTATATTCCATCAATCCATCTTTTGCTCTTCTGTTCGCCTCTGCTGCTGCTATGTTTCCTAGTGTTTCTTATATTCCATCAATCCATCTTTTGCTCTTCTGTTCGCCTCTGCTGCTGTTATGTTTCCTAGTGTTTCTTATATTCCGTCAATCCATCTTTTGCTCTTCTGTTCGCCTCTGCTGCTGTTATGTTTCCTAGTGTTTCTTATATTCCGTCAATCCATCTTTTGCTCTTCTGTTCGCCTCTGCTGCTGCTATGTTTCCTAGTGTTTCTTATATTCCGTCAATCCATCTTTTGCTCTTCTGTTCGCCTCTGCTGCTGCTATGTTTCCTAGTGTTTCTTATATTCCGTCAATCCATCTTTTGCTCTTCTGTTCGCCTCTGCTGCTGCTATGTTTCCTAGTGTTTCTTATATTCCATCAATACATCTTTTTTCCTGGTCGTCCCCATGGGCCTGGTGTTCTCGCAACATTCATTAGCGGCTCGTTGTGTTGTGTTTTGATCACTCTGCCTTGTCACGTCACCAAACCATTGCTTGCTTGCGTTCGCCCGATGACTAAAGTATTCTAGAGTATTCGTAGACTGTAGAATTCCTCTTCGTCATCTGCCCTTAAAAGGACATTAAGTCGGTGTGTCTGCGTTGTGTTGTAGTTTGCAGTATAACTGTTATATTTGCGCCTTTCGGCCCAACACATCCGATTTCAACACGACCAAACCATTGTACCTGTTGTTTCTTTGTATATTCTATGGCGCGGGTTATTCCTAGCTTTTTTCTCAATTCTTCATTTCTGATCTTGTCTCTCAGGCTGTTTCCTGTCATTCGCCTAACACACTTCATCTCATTAGATGTAAATTTTTCTTATTGTTCTTGCATCTAGGGTCCATGCCTGGCATTGGTAACATAAAGTTGGAATAAAGATTGTATTGTAGAGTGCTCATTTTGCCTCTAGAGTTATTTCCTTCTTTGACAATAGTGGTGATAACTGTCCCATGATTTGACAAGTTTTATTGCATCTTGAGTCTATCTCTGCTGTTTGTGAATTGTCGTGTGACAATAGACTTTCTAGGTGTTTGAATTCCTCTACTCGTTTTAGTTGCATGCCTTCTATAGTAATGTTGATGTTCTATTTCTCTTCTTAGCGACATTCATGACTTCTGTTTTGTTGATTTTTATTATCATGTTGCTTTTTGTGGCTGTACTGTTGAGTCTATTTAGGTGTTTTTGTAGCTGTTCTATTTTTCATGCCTGATCGTCTGCAAATAAAAGCTCGTTGATCTCCTCTGTCTCTGTTGGGTAATCTCCCCTGTCTCTTTTGTGTTGTCTAACTTGCATATATAGTCCATGTATGTAATAAACAATAGGGGAGATAGTACGCATCCCTGTCTTACACCTGATCTAACATCGAAGTGGTCTATGTAGCCTGCTGCTGTTCTGACTGTGCAGCAGCTGTTGATGTAGAGACTTTTAATTCGGTTGGTTAGATGTTGGCTTACTCCGTATGTTGTTTGTATCTCCCACAGTTGTTCTCTGTTACCTCTGTCGAATGCTTTTTTTCCGGTTAATGAAGGCTATGTACACATTTTCTTTGTATTCTCTCGTCTTTTATGCAAACTGTTTTAAGGTGAATAGAGCGTCAGCCTCAATCTTTTTTTCTGAACCCCTTTGAGAATCGCTCAACTGTAGTTCTATTATTGGTCTCAGTCTTTTTTCCACAACTGTGGCGCATAACCTTCTTATATGGCTGGTAAGCGATATGATAATTCACAGGTTACTATAACAATGTACACATTCTATAACACTGAGCGAGAAGTCTACAAAACATAGCATTTGGTAAGCTTCTGTAGAGATAGAAAGTTGTGGAAAGACATGATCACCTACGCTTGCAGCAACGGTAATTGATGATGATGATGATGATATTACTGAGCCAAATAGAAGAGATCGCTTGGTTTTTGAGTCATCAACCAACCAGTAACTGTCAGCTCGAAATTTCGCGCATGAAAAGAGGGCAAAAAGTTAACGAACTAGACTAGAGAGTACGTGCCACTTTTTGGAATCTCCACAGAAAAAGTCAACGGGGAAGGCCAACAGTAATTGTAAGTGAAGAATTGAAACAGGAATAGAAATAAGGAAGGTGTGGGATTATCTTAAGTAAATGGCAAAAAAAAAAAAAGAAAAAGAGTTCTTAGAATGTGTCCTTTGAAGACTCCACAGGGAGTTGGAACAAGGGGACAAAGAAGAACTAGTTGATCAGGCAGGAGAAGTTGAACAGGACAAGTGTACTTTAGTCCACTGTTGTCGGAGAAAAAATCATCATGTTTATTTTAGAGCAAACAACAAACATAAATAGCTTTAATAGGCCAAGCAGTTTTGTCACACTCTGATAAGATGACATGTTTTTGTACAGCTTGAAGTTACAGCACAGACAACCTTGTGAAGTGTATTCTATTTTAGTTTATTTTTTCTTTACAAATGACGCGATGTTCGATAATTCTACTCTATTACCCAGTGTAGCATCAAGAAAATACAGTTTCAATTTATTCTTTGTTTTTTCTTGTGTGTTTTAGTTACGACGACAGGAAGGAACTTTAACAACATTTATTACTAAATAAGGTTATTAAACAAGAAAGAATACCTTTAACAACATGTATTACTTGATGAGGTTATTAAACAAGAAATAATACCTTTAACAACATGTATTACTTGATGAGGTTATTAAACAAGAAATAATACCTTTAACAACATGTATTACTTGATGAGGTTATTAAACAAGAAAGAATACCTTTAACAACATGTATTACTTGATGAGGTTATTAAACAAGAAAGAATACCTTTAACAACATGTATTACTTGATGAGGTTATTAAACAAGAAAGAATACCTTTAACAACATGTATTACTTGATGAGGTTATTAAACAAGAATTAATACCTTTAACAACATGTATTACTTGATGAGGTTTTATTAAACAAGAAATAACAAAACTTGCTAACTCTTTTAATGATCGAAATTCTAAATTTGAAAAGAGTTCATCTCTCAAAAGAAGCTTTTCTTTGCAATAATTACAAAACAGAGCTATAATGCCCCAATGACATGAGATGTCGTTCATTACTTTCTCGTTCAAAAAAGCAATGACAAAGTGCACAACATACCTTTTATTAATCCATCAAAGACCTATCAGGACATTGGGTATATATTTGCTTCCAACATATTTTTTGTACTTCGATTTTCACTTTGCGGATGTAGTGAAGCGATGGGAGATACGAGACTTAATTGTTGAATGTGGAGTGGCGATGTGTGACGATTAATTAATAATTTACGACTATTGCAACACAAATGCCCACTAACTTTAATGACACTGTTCTGTGTACAAATAAATGTTTTACTAAAGCACATGCAAACACATGAGTAAACGTGGCAACGTGACACAGTCCGGCCTAGACATCCAGACGCTGACGTGACAATTGACACGTTCTGGCCCCTTGACTTACACTTTGGAACTTCCGGTAAAGTGTTAATAGAATTTGAAACTGAAGCTTTAAACTGCCTGTATGTATTTTATGCTGAATCTCGATGAAGTGTTTATTTTATTTAAATATAAAAAGTCATCATCAGGTCGCATGTCCTTTGTAGAACGTTGCATTCACCACAACCCATCAGAAAGAATCTGTCTCTATCAAGACCTTCCACTTCTTCTGTTGTCGTGTTCAAGGTCTCCTTGATGTCTTGAAATCACCTTCTTCGTGGTCTTCCCCTGATGGGTCGCCCAGGAACCATGCCTTCCACTATTGTGCGATCCAGTCCGCTGTATCTTTTGACGCAAGTAAAGTAAAGCATTCGAAAATAAATGTCTAAGGAAAATACTTGGTATAGCGTGGAACGAATTCAAAACAAACGAGGAAATTAGAGAAATCGTCAATCAACCACTAATATCTTCAGTAATAAAGAAAAGACGATGGTCATATGTTGGACATGTGATGAGAAGAGATAATAATCGAATAGCAAAGCAAGCCCTCATATGGGAAACAACAGGTAAAAGAAAAAGAGGAAGACCCAGGGAGACACTGAGAAGAACATTGATGAGAGAGGCAAGAACAGCAGGAATCGGCTCCCTCAATGAGATAGAACTGCTTACACAGAACAGAGACAGATGGCGAGATTTGATAAAATATTTTTAAAAGAAAACTGCTAGAACAAAAAATTCATATAGGAGAAGGTGTATCTTGGTCTACGCCCTATGGGCCGGTTACGGCTCGAAAGGTCAATAGATAGATAGATAGAAAGTAAAGTAAAGCCAAGTGGCGTATAGGGAATATGGTGTTAGTGACCATACTTCTTATAGATCTTCGGAACTTGATTTTTGGGATAATGTATCTTTTGACGTAGCCATAGTATTTGAACTTCTTCTGTAGGATGGTGTAGCCAGTTCATTTTAATGTTTAAATCATTTAATATGTCTTCATTGCTCATCTTAATTATCCAAGGTATCTTAATGATTTTTCAGTCGCATTTTGCTTCGAATGAATTGATTTTCTTACTGGTTGTTTGGGGAGATTTTCCATGATTCAAAACCATATGCTACTATCGGGAACATACATAAATTTAGTAATTTTAATTTTACTGCCTTGCTGGTATTGTGTCACATGTTCTTCATTGTATTTAATTGTTTTGCTAATCTACTTTTGATCTCTCTCTAGCAGTCTCCATTGTTAGTTACTACATATTCTAGATATTTATAGTTCGTTACAATTTCAAGTTCTTCACTGTTGATGATGATTTTGTGTTGCTTTTTTGTTTTGTCAGTTGACATTATCTTAGTTTGTTTTATGTATGCTTAGATAGAGGTTTTGCTCTTTGCTGTGTCTTTGAACCATCCAGTTGTCTCTTTTAATATTTCTGTATTGTTTGAAAGGAGGATTGCGTCATCAGTGAATCTGAGTTCTGGAATTATGTTGACATTTATTGTGAAAGGGTGGAACTTCATAAATCTGTGTTTCGTTTTTGACATTTCTCATGATGTTCTCAGCATAAATGTTGAACAGGTATGGAGGGAGGACGTATCCCTGCATGAGCACTTTTTGCAGTTCAAACCAATTTGATGTATCGCCCGCTATTCTGATAGCTTCTTGCTGTCCGTGACGTGATATAGTGATTCGATAAGTTTTATTAAGTGTTTTGGGAAACCCATATCTTTCATGATGTTACACCGTTTCTGGTGTCGTACACAGTCAAAGGCATTGCTGTCATCTATGAAGCATGTATGCAGTTCTATGTTCTATCACCAAAACTTCTCAAAGATGTTTCTCATGTTAAAGATGTGGTCCCAGGTAACTACTATTTTTGAAGCCTGCTTGAACTATTCGGAGTTCTTGCTCTCACTTTCTTGCTGGTCTATTCCATAAAAAGGGAGCCGCGATAGCTCAGTGGTTAGTGAACTGGACTACAAAGGACAATGGGTAGGGTTCGATCCCAACCGACGGCTTCCGGGTTCACCCAGCCTTAAATGGGTACCGGATTTTTTTCTGGGAAAGTAAAGCAGCACGGGCGTAATACCGACCACATTACCCCAAAAATCATGTGCTGAAGGTCTGTAAAATATAGGATCACTAATACCATATTTCCCTATACGCCACTTGGCGTGACGGGGGTACTTTACTCCTTTTTACTATTCCATAAAAAGTCAATTTGTTTTAACATATATTTGATACAATATTATGTTTAGAAGGACGGTGTGACATTTTAGTGCAGTTAGTGTTGTAAAACACAAGGAAAATGAAAGCTAAATGAATAATCAATTTACTGATGTCAGCTGCATTGGAAAAGTCACATTTCTCAAACTTGTCGGTGAGAAGCCATAACCAAACCCAAGTACACGCTGATCTAGAGTGTTTACTGGCACAGAAAGCGTTTTTTGTGGTTCAAGAAAAATATTTGGACTAAAATGACGCACCCGAACTCAAAACATATTCTCCTTAAAACAAAGTGTATCTTGCACATAAATTCAACGACAGCGGTCCATAAAAAACAACAATCGCACTATTTCGAGTTTCGATTTTGACATTCGTTTCATTTGCATTTTTTTTTAAAGAGTATATTTTAGATAACCTCAACGTGAGTTGATGCAGTTTACTTGATATATAATGAATGTGTTTGCTCTGTATTTTTATGTATAATTTGATTTCAACACAACAGCCATGCCATGTAAATAAAAGAAATCATTTTATGATAATAATCATTGAGTGCACTAAAGAATGGAGGGGAATAGTCACAGCTCAACCGGCTTGTGCTAAGTCAAGGAATAGATATAGTTAAGTATGCCACTGATCTACTCTATCACGAAAACAATATTTCACGTCATAGATAATTATTTTTGTTGATTCGGAACAAGGAACATGGAATGCCTAAGACAGATAAGTTTTAAGATGGCGTGTTTGTACATCCTAATAGAGGCAGAGGCAGACCAAGACTAACATGGACGAATAAGGGGTTAAGGCAAAGAAATGCAAATGAATGCATAAAAATACGAAGCTTCAGTAAAGCTGTATGTGAGGGAAAATTGACAAAAATAGAAAAAATGGTATGGTAAAAGCTATACGTGGTTAGTAGACGACACAGATTTGAACGACGTTTCGGCTCAATAGGCCTTCAGCAGGAACAAACAAACAACTGAGATATGTAAGTAAATAAAACTAATCCTACATAGCTAACTAGTAATGAAACATCCAAAACAAAATAATCGAAAAATGTTAAAGAATAGCAAATTGACTTCCCTGTGTCATGCGTGGACCCTGGTCAGAATGGGAAAAGGGCGAGATTATACTCGCCCTAACATGGACGAGTAACATCAAAAGACGGCCAAGTCAACCTATGACAATCTGCACCGTCAAAGCAAGAGACAGAGTGGAATGGCGCTCCATGGTAGCCAACCTTCGATGTGGAGACGGCACTCAATAATGATGATGATCGTGTTTCAATATCAACCACTCAAACACCAGCAAACCGTTTCACGCACTTGTCTAAAATCCACAATCAATAATACAAGATCTGAGAGATGCTCTCTCCAGCTATCTCGATAATCTTGAATAAAATAAAACTCACAAATTAAATGTAAAATGATTGTGTATTAGGTTAACTTTGTTAACCTCAGGCGGAAGATGTACAAAAGAGGTGAGATGCAGATTGGCTCAGGCAAAAGCAGCTTTCCAAAAAATGAGGAAGATACTATGCAATCCATTTTTGACAATAGAAACAAGAAAAAGAGTTCTTAAATGTTATGTAGAGCCAGTCTTAACATATGGATGCGAATCATGGACAATAGGACCACAGACAAGAAAATCACTGGAGTCTGTAGAAATGTGATTTTACAGAAGAATGTTGAGAGTACCATGGACAGCTAAGAAGAGTAATGTAGATGCTATGAGAGAGGTCAAAGGAAAAAGAGAGCTAATTTGCAATATTAGGAAGAAACAGTCATCATTTATTGGCCATGTAATGCGAAGAGAACAACTGGAATATATTGTAACAACTGGAAACATTGAGGGACGAAGAGATAGAGGGAAGCAAAGAGAAAAAAATACCAGACAGCTTAAGAGAATGACTTGGCAGAAGGTCAGCAACAGAAAGATAAATAGCTGCCGAGATCGAAAGTTGTTGAGAGACATGATCACCTACGCCAGCAGGTCCGGTACTTGATGATGATGATGATGATTAGGTTAATGTAAGGACTATATCAGATTTACTTCAATCGCACATTTTGTAACTACTTCATTCCATGTGGGGAAAAAATGTTAACAAAATGATTATATGACAAGATAGCCTCAAGTGGTGTCAGTGAAGATGATAATCACGAACTGTATCTAGGGCACGTCATTATCTACATTTGTTCAGCATTGTTTAGCTTCAATCAAAATTATGTTTTGGCAATTCGGCGTTGAACGCGTGAAAAAAAAGATTAGCAAAGAAAACATTGCATTCCTCACAAATTTCCTGTCAGTAGTAAGACTAAGGAGTCACGAAGACCTGAGTGATCCAGGAGAAACTAAGACCTGAGTGATCCAGGAGAAACGAAGATCTGAGTGATCCAGGAGAAACGAAGACCTGAGTGATCCAGGAGAAACGAAGACCTGAGTGATCCAGGAGAAACGAAGACCTGAATGATCCAGGAGTCACGAAGACGTGAATGATCCAGGAGTCACGAAGACGTGAATGATCCAGGAGTCACGAATACCTGAATGATTCAGGGGTCACGAAGACTTGAATGATCCATGAGAAACCAAGACCTGAATGATCCAGGAGTCATGAAGACCTGAATGATCCAGGAGAAATGAAGACCTGAATGATCCAGGAGTCTCGAAGACCTGAATGATCCAGAAGAAATGAAGACCTGAATGATCCAGGAGTCACGAAGACCTGAATGATCCAGGAAAAACGAAGACCTGAATGATCCAGGAGTCACGAAGACCTGAATGATCGAGGAGTCACGAAGACCTGAATGATCCAGGAGTCACGAAGACCTGAATGAACCAGGAGTCACGAAGACCTGAATGATCCAGGAGTCACGAAGACCGGAATGATCCAGGAGTCACGAAGACATGAATGATCCAGGAGAAACGAATACCTGAATGATCCAGGAGTCACGAAGACCTGAATGATGCAGGAGAAACGAAGACCTGAATGATCCAGGAGTCACGAAGACCTGAATGATCCAGGAGTCACGAAGACCGGAATGATCCAGGAGTCACGAAGACATGAATGATCCAGGAGAAACGAAGGCCTGAATGACCCAGGAGTCACGAATACCTGAATGATCCAGGAAATACGTAGTCCTGAATGATCCAGGAGAAACGAAGACCTGAATGATCCAGGAGAAACGAAGACCTGAATGATCCAGGAGAAACGAAGACCTGAATGATCCAGGAGAAACACTCTACAATCTCTACCAGGGATGCAGAACTCTGTTTTTGAGGATTTCATCTCACTTCAATATTCATGGAAACGATGAAGCAAACATGTGGGCTAAGAAATGTTGCAAATTGCACTAGTCAGGTACAAATACAAACTATAAGGAAACAAAGAGGTTTGTCAGGAACAAGTACAGGAACAAATGAAAGACAGAACACCAGGGCTACCAGAAAATGATCTATAATACCAGTTCAACAGAAAAAATAAAACAAATAACAATTTTTAGACTCTGAACAAGCCACAACAGATTAAAGTACCACTTTTTTTCAAAATCCGAAGGATAGGAGTCTATGATGAGTGCTATTGTGATGCAGGTAAATGATTAATAATTGCTGAACATCTGCTACAGTAATGTGATACAGGTAAATGATTAATAATTGCTGAACATCTGCTACAGTAATGTGATACAGGTAAATGATAAATAATTGCTGAACACCTGCTACAGTAATGTGATACAGGTAAATGATTAATAATTTCTGAACACCTGCTACAGTAATGTGATACAGGTAAATGATTAATAATTGCTAAACACCTTCTACAGTAATGTGATACAGGTAAATGATTAATAATTTCTGAACACCTGCTACAGTAATGTGATACAGGTAAATGATTAATAATTGCTGAACACCTGCTACAGTAATGTGATACAGGTAAATGATTAATAATTGCTGAACACCTGCTACAGTAATTCCAACATATGATGAACAGAAAGGGCTCTTGTGGTCATCACCTGTACCATATTAGGGCAGGCTTTATGGTGATGTCACCAGCCTTGTGTTGACGAACGCTTTTTTTATTCCTCATCATCAAGTACCGGGCCTGCTGGCAAAGGTGATCATGCCTCTCCACAGTTTTCGATCTCCACAGTTATTTATCATTTCTTTTGCTGACCTTCTGCCAAGCCATTCTCTTAAGCAGTCTGTTATTTGCTCTCTTTGCTTTCCTCTATCCCTTCGTACCTCAATTTTCCCAGCTGTTACAATATATTCCAGTTGTTCACTTCTCTTTACATGGCCAAAAATGATGGAAATATTAGAAATTAACTCTCTTTTTGCTTTGGCCTTTTTCAGAACGTTTTTATTACTCTTCTTAGTTTTCCTATTACTTATTAATATTAATGTCTAAATGTGTACGCAGAACAAGAAGATCTCACAAAATATCTGAACACGATGTATGTATCATACTCTAGATAAGCTGTTCACGGCTGAAACCTAAAGCACACAGTGCACATTTGGCATGACACTTTGTGCATCGTGGACTCCGATAGGTCTGGCACCGTGAAAACAATCTACATCTTTGAGAAAACCTGATATTTTGAGGAGAGATGACACTTTTAACATCGTGGACACTGTAAAGACAACATACATTGTGAGGAGAGATGACACTTTAAACATCGTGGACACTGTAAAGACAACATACATTGTGAGGAGAGATGACACTTTTAACATCGTGGACACTGTAAAGACAACATACACTTTGAGGAGAGATGACACTTTTAATATCGTGGACACTGTAAAGACAACATACACTTTGAGGAGAGATGACACTTTTTATATCGTGGACACTCTAAAGACAACATACACTTTGAGGAGAGATGACACTTTTTATATCGTGGACACTGTAAAGACAACATACATTGTGAAGAGAGATGACACTTTTAACATCGTGGACACTGTAAAGACAACATACATTGTGAGGACACCTGACACTTTGACAAATTATTAGGAGAGATGACATTAAAACCGAGGGATATGGAAGCAGTCCCGAATAAATAGGACATGAAGATGGAAACCAGATCATCATCATCAGGTTGCGTGTAGCTTGTAGAACGTTGCATTCATATAGCCCGAAAGAAAGCATCTTTCTAGCCATATCTTCCATATCTTCTACTGTCATGTTCAAGGTAACTTTAATGTCTTAAAGTCATATTCCTCTCGGCCTGTCCCTGTCTCGTCTTTATGGAACCATGCATTCCATTATTATTCTTTCCAGCCTGTGGTGTCTGTTGACGTAGCCATTATATTTTAATTTCTAATGAAATAAGTTAATTATACGCCAGTTTTTTTTCCCAATGATTAGGTCTTTTAATGCCTTAATTGCTTATGTTGATTATGAAAAGTATCTTAAGGATGTTTTTGTATCATTTTGTTTCATTCGAACGAATTATTTGTCTTCATTGATGTGTGCAACATTGTCAATGATTCACAACCATATGTTGATATTAGGAAGGTGCATGCCTTCGTTTGTTTTCATTGCACTGCCTCGTTGGTGTTGAACCATATGCTCTTCACAGTATTTAGTTTGTGTGTTCAACTAATTGCTAGTCTTCCTGCTATATCTTTTTGCCAGTCTTCATTGTTATCACAAATCCCAGTTATTCAGAGTAGAAACGCTAGATCGAAAGGTGTCAAACACAATGCAATGCAAGTGGTTAATTAATTAACGAAGAAAATTAAGAAAAATTACATTTCGACCTGCCTGGACACAACGCTAACAAGACAGGTTAAGAAGCAGGGGCACAAAAGTATGAATGTCCCAACTGTAAAAAAAAAAAAGTAAAGTGCCCCATTCACGCCGAATGGCGTATACGGAATGTTGTGTTAGTGCCCATATATTTTACAGACCTTCGGCACATGCTTTTTGGGGTAATGTGGTCTGTAATACGTCCGTGCCGCTTTACTTTCCCAGAAAAAAATCCGGTACCCATTAAAGGCTGGGTGAACCCGGAAGCCGTCGGTTGGGATTTAACCCTACCTCTTGTTATGTCCCAACTGTACTATTGCTTTAATTAACGTTTCGTGCATATTTCTATTAGATACCATAATTGTCTCTCTTATTTATTCCCCATATTTGTGTCTAGTGCATCTTCCGTCTGATGTTTTTATTGTGCTCAAGTATTTGACGCGCTGCCCTTGTTTCAGATTTGTTCCGTTTGTGTTGCATGACAGTGATAGTTGGTTGAAATTAAACAACAAATACACACAGAGACAAATATAAGAGGGTCAACATTCTTGGTCACTAATGGCAAGTAAAAATGGTCACAGAAAAATGGAAAATAGCGAGTAGAAGTCAAAGACAGGTTACAAAACTGGTGCGTGAATTAGTGAAGAGCACAGAAAATACACACGTACACATACGCATAAAAGTACATGAAACTAGATAAGGACAAATGCCAACAAGCGACGTCTCGGATAAATGGAAGGTAATCTTGATCAAAATGGAGTGTATTAAACACACGCACGCACATAAACACATGCGCGCACATGCACATAAGCACACGCAGACACATGCACATACATCCACGCTGTTCATTCTTGTAAAACATTAGATACTTGCAAAATTCGCATGTATAGAACAAATTATGGGAAAGAAGAAATTACATTTCCGATGCTTTTTTGAGAATATTTTTTGTTGTTTTCCTCTTTGAACGATATTAGCTATGAGCCAGCACGTCGAGTCAGATCCCTGACATGGTTCATGCTGACTGGCCTACCACCATGTTGATGCCGTTAAGAACAACTTTCCCACGCTGCCTGTTGTTGAACATCCTCGGCAACTGTAGCAGGACGTGCAGTCATCTGTGCCTGAGCGCTCACGTTACTGTAGTGAAATGTGTGGTGATGGTGTGTGTAGGGTGTGTGTGTGTGTAAGCATGGGAGAGTAGCATAGAGCGGCAGAAATATTTCTTCTTTTCCTCCGTTTTTCTCCTATTTTCTCTTTTCCCATTTTCTTCGTCTTCTCCCTCTTCTTCTTATTCTTCGTCATCCATATCCTCTTCTCCACCTTCCTCATCTACTTCTTCTTTCTCTTCTTCTCCCCCTACCCCCTCTAATTATCCTTCTCTTTCTCCTTCTTCTTCTACTCTTCCTAATTCTCCAACTTCTCCTCCAGTTTATCTTCTTTTCCCTTTTTCTATTCTTTTTCACCACCTTATCTCCATTTTCATCTTTTTCAATTCTTCTTATGTTTTTCTTACTCTCTGCCTCCTTCTTCTTGTATTTTGATTTTGCCAAAGATTTTAAAAATTAAAGCAGGCGCAAACCGTGGCCTAATTACAGCGGTTAACTGTGTCAACTGAGGAGTAGAGGTCTGGGTCGAAACGAGTTCTAGATTCACCCAGTCTTAAACAATACATCTATTTTTGGTGCTATGGGATAATGTGTATCTCCTGTCATGGTGCTGACCACAATGGCCAAATAAATGCACTGAGATCATATGGACTGTTGCGTAACTTGTAAAGTATTGAAGGAAAGACATGACACCCCCTCCCCCTCCCTCCCCCTCCCCCACCCCTACAAAAAAATTAAAAAAACCTCGCCGGCAGGCACTGTGCTTGATAACGATGAGGTTTTCCTGAACATATTATATATTCTAGTTTAAACATCGACATCATCAAGTAACGTACCTGCTGGCGTAGGTAATCATGTCTCTCCACAACTTTCGATCTCGACAGTTATTTATCATTTCTATAGATGACCTTCTGCCAAGCCATTCTCTTAAGCTGTCAGGTATTTTTTCTCTTTGCTTCCCTCTATCTCTTCGTCCCTCAATTTTTTCCAGTTGTTACAATATATTCCTGCTGTTCTCTTCAAATGATGATTGTTTCTTTCTAATATTGGAAATTAGCTCTCTTTTTGCTTTGACCTCTTTCAGAACATTCTCACTACTCTTCTTAGCTGTCCATGGTATTCTCACAATTCTTCTGTGAAATCACATTTCTACATACTCCAGTGATTTTCTTGTCTGTTTTCCTATTGTCCATGATTCAAATCCATATGTTAAGACTGGCTCTACATAGCATTTAAGAACTCTTTTTCTTGTTTCTATTGTCAAAAATCGATTGCACAGTATCTTCCTCATTTTTTGGAAAGCTGCTTTTGCCTGAACCATTCTGCATCTCTGTTGTACATCCTCAATCTGAGGTTATCAAATTCCCAAAAATTTAAATTCATTTACCTGTTTTAATATTGTTCCACTTGTCTTTATTTTGCACTGATGTGATATCTTTTTCTTTGTTGTTACCATTACTTCTGTCTTTTAGCTATTAAGCCTGAGTCCCTTATTTTATTAGTTTAAACATATTGTCGTCTTATAACGTCAGGAAGATTCGCTAAGACAATCTGCCGGGTACAAAGAAGTTTGCACTTTATGTTATCTTTGTACTTGAACAATTTGTCGAAGTTTTAGTGATGATTGTTGTTGAAAATACTTCTGAGCGTGTGCTCCACAATTAGATCCGTCTTTGTTGTTCTTTTTCTACCTTCTAGCTCCCCGTGGTGCATAGGTCTTCAACACTCACTTTCCAGGCCGTTCTGTTTCTTGTCATTCTTTTAAGATCATACCATGTCTTCCCCATCATCTTCATCTCTACTTCCATTTATCTTCTTCAAGAATATTTTGGCCTTCATCTTTGTCTTTTTTCTTGTGGATTCCAAAAAGGGCCTGTTGTGTAATACTCTCAGTTGGCTTCCGCAGTGTGTGTGTCCCTTCCAGCCCATCCTCGCCGATGTATCTCTTTATCCCCTTGTATTTGACTGGTACATTTCAATAATTCTATGTTAGTGATTTCGTCTTGCCATTTTCATCCTTTAATTTTGTGCAAACATCCATTGGTGAAGTTTTCTTGGTTTTGATATCCTTATTTTTGTATCATTCTTTGTTCCTCCCTCTTTCTCTACATTACTGCCACGATATATGTACGATTCTACGTCTAGTATAGTTCTGTTTCCTACATTTCATGTCGAGTGTGACAATACACGAGAATGTGCCCCTGAATGACGTACGCACTGGTATCCACTCCTCGCCAGCATTGATATTGGTAAGCCCACAGACCTGTTTGATGACATCTTCTGCTCGGTCCATCTATGATTTGTCTATTTTTAGCCTGACACCTCTCTCTATGTTGAGCGCGTGGTACAATTGATGCTCTTTATCTGAACTTATCGTCCGGTATGCTCGTGCCTTTTAGAACCTGATCCTGACATCCATGTTTGGAAAGTCAAGAAGATACCTCATTGCTACACAGGCAGTGTCCATCGTACACCCCAAGATAATACGCAAAGCTTCATTCTGCATTTTATCCAGCCTGTAAATTTGCGTCGTACTGACAGTGCGAATTGCTAGGACATACTCGATTGGTGCGAGGACTAGTCCCTGGAACAGAAGGGTAAGTAGCCTTTGCTCGACGTTAGCAGTTGCCATGACTTTCAAGGAGGCTAATCCTTTACGGGATTTTGTTATCACATGGTCGACGTGGTCCCGAAAATACAGACTGCGATCAAACTAAACTCCTAGTAACGTCATCAACCGTTTCTGGTCACCTCATCAGCTCTAATTCGTAGCACCGGCGTTTCCATCTTAACAATATGATTGTTAAGGGAGAACCTTAGAGAATGGAGAACGACTTTTGCATCTGTTGATAACTATCCAACAGGAGAGCTATGTCATCAGCAAAGTCTAAATAATTAAATTGCTTGGTCGGTGACCACAAGATTCCATTTCTGCTGTTCTGAGTTATTTTCATACAATCTATGGTCAGTAGTAATAGAAATGGAGATAGAAGGCACCCCAGCCTTACTCCTGTTTTTATTTAAAATGTCTCTATAAGCCACACTTTGTTCGCAACACTACATTTCATAAATAAAAGTACATAGATCATATGGACTGTTGTTCAACTTGTAAAGTATTGAAGGAAAGACATGACCCCATACACCGGTAGGCACAGTGTTTGATGAGGTCTAATAACGCCAGGAGGATTTGCTAAAGGAATATCTCAGGCTCTACGGAGTTTGTACTTTATGTTTCCTTCGTACTGAAACACTCTTAAGTTTTAATGATGATGGTTATATATACTTATGTGCGTTCGCTCCGCGATTAGATTCGTCTTAGTTGACGATCCTTAAATGGTCGTTACCTTAAATGTGTGTAATTTGCGCTGTCTCATGACTTGCAAAAAGCTAAAATATCTGCTCCTGAAACTCAAGCCAAGGACATCCGATGTCAGCGCAGTATTTGTGGGTCCCGGGTTTGCATTTCTAGCTCTATTTCAATTTGATTCGTAAAACTAAATAATCTGACTGGACTACCAAGGTTATGTGCAATAATATCTCAGTCAGATCTGGTTTGTTTAATCTGCTACCGGCAATCCGCTATAAGTTGCTAACCACTTTCAGCCCATTTGGGTATACAGGAATAATATCTCGGTCAGATCTGGTTTTTTTTAATCTGCTACCCGTAGTCAGCTATAAGTCGCTGACCACTTTCAGCTCATTAGGGTATACAGCGACTTTGTTTCAGTTACATGAGCATAAACAAGAAAAGTTTCTAAGGCTGAAGCTGACGCAATTATTCCATATTTCTTAGAGAACATCACAAAATATAATCACAAACGATTCGTCCATCAAATCATCATCGTCATCATCATCATTAAATACCACGACTGCTAGCGTAGGTGAGCGTTTCTTTAAACCGTGATCTTACTACTCAGAGAAGGTTAGACATCGGATCTCACTACTCAGAGAGGGCTGGACATCGAATCTCACTGCACATAAAGGGCTAGACAACTGATCTCACTACTCAGAGAGGGCTGGACATAGAATCTCACTGCACATAAAGAGCTAGACATCTGATCTCACTAGTCAGAGAAGGCTGGACATCGAATCTCACTGCACATAAAGGGCTAGACAACTGATCTCACTACTCAGAGAGGGCTGGACATCGAATCTCACTGCACATAAAGGGCTAGACATCTGCTCTCACTACTCAGAGAGGGCTGGACATCAGATCTCAATACTCTGAGAGGGCTGGACATCAGATCTAAATACTCAGAGAGGGCTGGACATCGAATCTCACTGCACATAAAGAGCTAGACATCTGCTCTCACTACTCAGAGAGGGCTAGACATCTGATCTCACTACTCAGAGAGGGCTGGACATCAGATCTCAATACTCTGAGAGGGCTAGACATCGGATTTCACTACCCGGAGAGGGCTGGTCATCGGATCTCACTACCCAGAGAGGGATAAACACTAGATCTCACTACCCAGAGAGGGATAAACACTAGATCTCACTACCCAGAGAGGGCTAGACATCAGATCTCACTACCCAGAGAAAGCTAGACATCAGATCTTACTACTCAGAGAGGGCTGTACATCGGATCTCACTACCCTGAGAGGGCTAAACATCAGATCTCACTACTCATTGAGAGCTGGACATCGGATCTCACTCCATAGAGAGGGCTGGACATCAGATCTCAATACTCTGAGAGGTCTGGTCATCGGATCTCACTACCCAGAGAGGGATAAACACTAGATCTCACTACCCAGAGAGGGCTAGATATCGAATCTCACTACCCAGAGAGGGCTAGACATCAGAACTCACTACCCAGAGAAAGCTAGACATCAGATCTTACTACTCAGAGAGGGCTGTACATCGGATCTCACTACCCTGAGAGGGCTAAACATCAGATCTCACTAATCATTGAGAGCTGGACATCGGATCTCACTCCCTAGAGAGGGCTGGACATCAGATCTCACTACTCAGAGAGGGCTAGACATCGGATCTGACTACCCAGAGAGGGCTAGGCATCAGATCTCACTACAGTGAGAGGGCCAAACATGTGTATTCAGAGAAGGCTGGACATCAGATCTCACTACCCAGAGCGGGCTGGACATCAGATCTCACTACCCAGAGCGGGCTAGATATCAGATCTCACTACCCAGAGAAGGCTGGACATCGGTTCTCACTACCCAGAGGGGGCTGGACATCAGATCTCACTACCCAGAGCGGCCTCGATATCAGATCTCACTACCCAGAGAAGGCTGGGCATCGGTTCTCACTACCCAGAGAGGGCTAGACATCAGATCTCACTACCCAGAGCGGGCTGGACATCAGATCTCAATACCCAATGAGGGCTAGACATCAGATCTCACTACCCAGAACGGGCTGAACGTCAGATCTCACTACCCAGAGAGGGCTAGACATCAGGATCTCACTACCCTGAGCGAGGGTGGACGTCAGATCTCACTACCCAGAGAGGGCTAGACATCAGATCTCACTACCCTGAGCGAGGGTGGACGTCAGATCTCACTACCCAGAGAGGGCTAGACATCAGATCTCACTACCCAGGGAGGGCTAGACATCAGATCTCACTACCCAGAGAGGGCTAGACATCAGATCTCACTACCCATAGAGGGCTGGACGTCAGATCTCACTACCCAGAGAAGGCTGGACATCAGATTTCACTACCCAAAGCGGGGAGGACGTCAGATCTCACTACCCTGAGCGGGCTGGACGTCAGATCTCACTACCCAGAGAAAGCTGGACATGAGATCTCACAACCCAGAGCGGGCTGGACGTCAGATCTCACTACCTAGAGCGGGCTGAACGTGAACGTCAGATCTCACTACCCAGAGTAGGCCGGACGTCAGATATCACTACCCAGAGCGGGCTGGACGTCATATATCACTACCCAGAGAAGGCTGGACGTCAGATCTCACTACACAGAGAAGGCTGCACGTCAGATCTCCCTACCCAGAGAAGACTGGACGTCAGATCTCACTACCCAGAGAAGGCTGTCGTCAGATCTCACTACACGGAGAAGGCTGGACGTCAGATCTTACTACCCAGAGAAGGATGGACGTCAGACCTCACTACCCAGAGATCAATGAAGAAACCACGAATTTGACGTGAAAATTTCACAGATTATCGAAACCAGACATTCATGAACAGAGGCCGCCCTCTTATCTCTAGACCACCTAGTACCCCTATAGGCAAAATAATTTGAGAGGAAAAAAAAAACAATTTTTAGTTCTTCTCAAGAATTGTCTTTCTATTAGTGTAGTTGCTTTATACCGTTACGTGTTTACTTTACATGTTCTTCTATAGCTCTACTCACGGTCCCGCATATTTTTTTAACATTTTAGATCTATGCTATCTCAAGTATTGTCTTTATCTACAATGCCATTTCTTATATCCACGTTACTGTGTTTTCTAGTACTTGCAGAGGTCGATATAGTTTCGCTTGTAGTGTTATATCAATGTGCCAATGGGTATTCGTCAATCTACCATATTCAACACAGTTTTGAAGCATGTGTTCAGCAGTCTGGGTCTGCCCCACATGTACATGTGTATGAGGTGCCAGTCTTGAATTTGTGTGTACATGTGACTATGGAGTCGATTGTGTACTGTTCTAAGGTGTTTAATTGTAATTTGTTGCCATCTGCTCACATAATGTTAAGCATTTTGATTTGGAATTTGCTTTCTTTTTACTGATTGGATCATATATGCTTCTTCAGATATTATGATCATTCTGCTTGTTTGACTGGACGTATTTTTTTTTTTTTTTAAAGATGGTCTTCTTGAGAGAGACAATGGCGACTGCAAGACATTTCAGAGTGAATGGAAGACCTCAGAGAGAATGGAGGACATCACAGAGTGAAAGGAAGACCTCAGAGTGAATGGAAGACAACACAGAGTGAATGAAAGACATCTCAGAGTGAATGTAAGACATCACAGAGTGAATGGAAGACATGTCAGAGTGAATGTAAGACATCACAAAGTGAATGGAAGACATCTCAGAGTGAATGGAGGACATCACAGAGGGAATGGTTGACCTCAGAGTGAATGGAAGACATCACAGAGTGAATGAAAGACATCTCAGAGTGAATGTAAGATATCACAAAGTGAATGGAATACATGTCAGAGTGGATGTAAGATATCACAGAGTGAATGGAAGACATCTCAGAGTGAATGTAAGACATCACAGAGTGAATGAAAGACATCTCAGAGTGAATGTCAGACATTTCAGAGTGAATGGAGGACATCTCATAGTGAATGTAACACATCACAGAGTGAATGGATGACATCTCAGAATGAATGGAATACATCTCAGAGTGAATGGAGGACATCTCAGAGTGAATAGAAGACATCTCAGAGTGAATGGATGACGTCACAGAGTGAACGGAAGACATCTCAGAGTGAATGTAAGACATCACAGAGTGAATGAAGGACATTTCAGAGTGAATGGAGGACATATAAGAGTGAATGGAAGATATCTAACAGTGAATGGAAGACATCTCAATGTGAATTCAACCAATTCCTCAACCAATGAAGATCGGAACAAATGTAGAACACATGTACAAAATGGAACAATCACATTTTAAGCGAAATTAATTAAATTAGGACAAAGGCAACAAAAGGAACGAAAAGAAACATGTATTGGTCATTATGTAGACAAACCTGCCATTTCAATATTTTACAATCAACCTTGAGAGAAATTAGCCGCGATAGCTCAGTTGTTTGTGAACTGGACTACAAAAGACAAGAGGTAGGGTTCGATCCCAACCGACGGCTCCGATTTCACCCAGCCAGAAATGGGTACCGGAATTTTTTTGGGAAAGTAAAGCGGCACAGGCGTATTACTTACCACATTACCCCAAAAATCATGTGCTGAAGGTCTGTACAATTTGTGGTCACTAACACCATATTCCCTATACGCCACTTGGCGTGACAGGTCACTAACACCATATTCCCTGTACGCCACTTGGCGTGACAGGTCACTAACACCATATTCCCTATACGCCACTTGGCGTGACGAGGGCTCTTTACTTTTCTTTAATTGAGAGAAATTAGCCGCGATGGCTCAGTGGTTAGTGAACTGGACTGAAAAGGACAGGAGGTCGGGTTCGATCCTGATAGACGGCTTCTAGGTTCACCCAGCCTTAAATGGGTACCAGAGTTTTTTTCTTGGAAAGTAAAGTGGCACGGGCGTAATACGGAATCATCTAATCATCCAAAACAGACCTGGAGTCGTCAGTCGCTGTGCACTGCGAGACTTGCTGAGGAGGGGATCTAAGCACCTATGGGCATGTTCGGAGTGCAGTGATGATGACCCGCAAATAATTCAATAAATCAATGCTTTTTATTTTTACATGAGAGAAATTATTCTACAAATTAGCACTTCAGCTACTAGGATATACACCAACCTGCTTTCAATAGCAAGTGAAGACATAAAGTGTCATTTATAATTACATGCGTGTTTATCGTCTATTCACGTGGGTGGCGAGAACAATATCTCATCACCAATAATGATAATATCGTGATTCTAACAAAACACAGCAGGCACATTTCAATGGAAAAAGTAGACTGTGGTACAATTGATCCAGTATTTTGTGTGATATTGTGAATTGGCCATGTATTACTGTCAAATCGGTGGATTTCCTGCCCACCTGGTTTCCAATATTACCCGAATCACTGACTGTGCATGCAATGAGAATTTATCAATTGGATAAAATGTGCAGAAATTATATCATTTTTTAAAATGTAAACTTGTAATTTATTTCCTGTTGTATTTGTAAACAGTTTCGGATGTTATGTCGAGATTATAATCTGTTTCTGTAGTTATGTGGGAATTGTATTTTTTTTCCTGAAATTATGTTGTAAATTTGTTGCAGGATTTATGTGTAAATTGTTTTTTTATTCTGAAATTATGTTGTAAATTTGTTGCTGGAGTTATATGTAAATTGTTTTTTAATTCTGAAATTATGTTGTAAATTTGTTGCTGGAGTTATATGTAAATTGTTTTTTAATTCTGAAATTATGTTGTAAATTTGTTGCTGGAGTTATATGTAAATTATTTTTTAATTCTGAAATTATGTTGTAAATTTGTTGCTGGAGTTATGTGTAAATTGTTGTTTTTTAATTCTGAAATTATGTTGTAAATTTGTTGCTGGAGTTATGTGTAAATTGTTATTTTATTTTGAAATTATGTTTTAAATTTGTTGCTGGAGTTATGTGTAAATTGTTATTTTTTCTGTAGTTAAGTGGCGAATCATAAATTATTTCCGAATGTACGTGGAGCTTTAATTTGTTTCTATTATTTTTTTTTGTTTTGTTTGGGATTTTTTTAAAAATGGGGCGGTGGATAATAATTTGTTTGTGATAACATTTAGAGAATGATATTTTTTTGTTCCAGTAAAATGTTTCATGGCAGGGACAAGCGACCTGCGTTTTTATTCCAATAATTTAAAAAGGTTTAATTTCCATGTAACGGTCGTTCTCTTCTTTTCCTGGAAATGTCTTTGTCTGCCATTGGTGGTATCAGAGTGATATGTGAATTATTGTGGTATACACTGCTCTCTATTTCATATACTTGATGTCTTCATATATGTCATCTCGTATGTTTCTTATGGCACATTTAATCACATCTTTTCGCAGCAGTCTATCAACACAGATGTTTACCACTTCTGTTGTTGACTTCCTACGAAATCATTCTCTTTAGTTGTGCTTAGCACGATCTCATTGACTCCCCATTTTTCGTATCCTATTAAATTTTCCAATTGTCAAAATATATTCCAGCAGTTCATTCCAATGTCATGGTCACAGTGTACAATTGTTGCGTCCTGATGTTGGCAACACAGTTTCCTTTTTGCTTTGACCTCATTTACAAAGCACTCTTACTCATTTTTTAATGAATAATTAAATAATTAAAATAATATAACTAATATATATAATAGAACTAACAAATATAACTATCGAATATAAATAATGCAAATATGGCACTTTTCGTCTTGTCAGGAGGTCTAGTGCTATTGTGTATTTTTTTTAGATTTTGTTTTTGTCGAACAGCTTCTCTCGTGGCTAATTCTACCACTGTTTGACAAACACACACGGCCACAGAAAGAACAAGTCAGGCCCACTGATCCACAGGGATTTCCATCCTTTTTCATGAGTCTTTTCTCCTCTAAGTTTTGCCTTAATACAGTCTCAGATGATATTATACCGTTCCTTATACATGCTCTCCATGACGTGCAATCACTAGCCAGATGTTCCCAGTCATTTTCACAGATGGAAAAATCATTCAGAGAAAATTTACAGATATCTCTATATATTGCAAATATAACTTCTACAAATATAACTTCTACAAATATAACTTCTACAAATATAACTTCTACAAATAAAATTTCTACAAATATAACTAACACAAATATAACTAACACAAATATAAGGAAAATTAAACAAATCAAAAAATGGTATGTAAGAAGCTTTACGTGATAAGTGGACGACACAGACTAAACAACGTTTCGGCCCAGTAGACCTTCATCAGGAACAAACAAAAAAAAACACACAAAAAACTAATAACGAAACAACCAAAACAAAAACAATCGAAATGTGTTAAAGAAAACAAAATTAACTATCCTGTCAAAACAAAAGGAAATAGCAACCAAGTGCGGCTGTCGTGAACGTAGAGAAACGTGCCGAAATGTGCGCAAATGCACACAGAACCAGAGGAGTTCACACAGGGGTCAGTGTGCAAACACAAAGGAGAAAGAATCGAATAGTAGACTAACAGGTGCTCAAAAGGCGGTAAGAGTGAGATGTCTGAGAGTGGGGTACAATAAAAACAAATGAGTGGTAAGGAGCACAGGTATAGAGGAGAACACCGAAGTGTCTCATAAGGGACTAGGGAGATGAACTATAAATAGCATGGCATAGTAAGTAGACCAAAGAACCCAAATATGTGTAGTAGAGAAGGCTATGCAAAAGAGAAGCAGCAACCAAAAGGAAACTAGGCGTATGAGTGTGATACATTCATACCTCTCGGGGTCAGCGAACCATACTGGACTATGAGGCGATTTTCTAAAGTATAGCGGCTGCGGTCGCCAGAGTGACAAAGGACAATACCAGTGACAAATATATCATCATTATTGAGTGCTGTCTCAGCATCAAAAGGTTGGCTTCCATAGAGCGCCATTCCGATATGTCTCTTGCTTTGATGGTGCAGGTTGTCATAGATTGACTTGTCCATCTTTTGTTGTTACTCGACCATTTTAGTCTTGGTCCGCCTCTGCCTCTTTTACCTTGTATTTTCCCTTCCAAAATTACTTTTAGTAGGCTGTTGTGTCTTTTAACATGCCCCAAAAATCTCATTTGTCTTGTTTGAATTGTGTTTAGTAGTTCTATTTCATTTTTAGTTGATTTAAGACTTCATAGTTTGTTTTCTTTTCCTTCCATCCAATGCTACCTATTCTTCTATAAATCCACATTTCAAAGGCTTCAATTTTCTGTTCTGTTTTTTAGTTTAATGTCCCTGTTTCTGCACCATACAGGAATGTTGAGAAGATTTAACATGTCACTATTCTTAGTTTTCTATCTATTGTCCTTTCGAGCCGCAGACGGCACATAGGGCAGAACCACAATCTCAAAAACAGACACCTTGCATGCCAAAGTGGCACATATTGCAGAGATCACAGCTCTAAAATATATGTTTCCATAACAATACTTTTTACAATGGCAGCTTGTCAAGCCATCGATCAACCTCCTTAGTCGCCTCTTACGACATGCCTGGAAGGTCACAGTGTCACTATTCTTTACTTCCCTCATAATGAGGCCCCGGTAACACACGGGAATTCTTAGTTTTAGCCCTGTTGATATTTGTTTTGATGTATTATATACATTTATTGAGATATAACTCACAAAAATAACTATTGCAAATATAGCTAACTTAAATATCTTCTTCTTCTACCTTTCAGCTCCCTGTGGAGCACAGGTCTTCAACAAACACTTTCCAAGCCGTTCTGTTTCTTGTCATTCTTTTAAGATCCTTCCATGTCTTCCTCATCATCTTCACCTCGGTTTCCATCTGTCTTCTCCAAGAACATTTTTTGTTTTCCTCTCTGTCTTTTTCCTTGGGGATTCCAAAAAAGGGCATGTTGTGTAATACACTCAGTTGGCTTCCGCAGTGTTTCCTATCCAGCGCCAGTGGTACCACAGCTATATAATGTTGCTACCGCCATTATATGTTGTTGCTGCTATGAAAATGATACACAGTACGGACCCTATTTTCATTTTTGTTTTGTCTATCACAATTAAAACACAGGCTAAAATGATTATCTACACGATATTTGTGACAGTGTGTGGGAGTGCTAAGGGAGGGGTGACAGGACACTAAGCTATGAATGAACATGGGCGATGAGTAAGTCCACCAAGGGTCATATATGCACTCAATTACACAAATACATAACCACACATACAAATATCACGCACTCACTCAACGGTATTCTCTTTAGAGGTCACGGCAACATAGATCAGGCCCCCTCCCCCGCCCCCCACCCCAATAAGATAGTCTACTGCCAACTATATATATATATATAAGGCCTGCTGACAGAAAATAAAACCGGGAAATCCATCATCTAACCTGACGTGTTAATTATCATCATCATCATCATCATCATCATCATCATCAAGTACCTTGCCTCATCATCATCATCATCATCATCATCATCATCATCATCATCATCATCATCAAGTACCGTGCTTACTGGCGTAGGTGATCATGTCTCTCCGCAATTTTCTATCTCGGCAGCTATTTATCATTTCTGTTGTTGACCTTCTGCCAAGCCATTCTCTTAAGCTGTCTGGTATTTTTTTTTTCCTTCCCTCTATCTCTTCGTCCCTCAATTTTTCTAGTTGTTATAATATATTCCAGTTGATCTCTTCTCATTACATGGCCAAAAATGATGATTGTCTCTTCCTAATATTGGATATAAGTTCTCTTTTTGCTTTGACCTCTTTCAGAACTTTTTCATTACTCTTCTTAGCTGTCCATGGTACTCTCAACATTCTTCTGTAAAACCACATTTCTACAGACTCCATTGATTTTCTTGTCTGTTGTCCTATTTTCCATGATTCGCATCCATATGTTAAGACTGGCTCTATATAAAATTTAAGAACTCCTTTTCTTGTTTCTATTGTCAAAAATGGATTGCATAGTATCTTCCTCATAGTTTAATTATAGAAGATAAAAATGACCGATTTCACGCTACCAACAACCACCCCTGCTCGCAAAACTGAAAACGTCACAAAAATTGATCGTTTTTCGGGAATTCCCTCTCAGTCCGCAGGCCTAAGTAAATCTATAGTTGTCTGTGGACAGATCCTGGGGCCCTAGAATTGACGATACTTCAAGTGCTGAACAAAATGTCCCTGAACTTTTCAAACGAAATCCCTCGAGATAATTTTAATCTGAATCTCGTTTACCCATCTTTGGTTCCTGTAATAGATTATGGCCTCTGTAGGCCTTTCATGACCTGGGGGGAAACACGAAACTATGTTCGCACATGAAGGACGTACTCTAGCCCTAGCCATTATTAATACGATACCATTAGAAAACAGGCTGCGTATACAGGTTACGTGAGAACAAAAATAATGTTGTCTTACAGATAATATGATAGATCGTGTTGGCGACAATGTATGACCAGGTTGATGTATATGTGATCAGTTTGGTGTTTATGTATGATCAGTATGATATTAATGTGTGATAAGGGTTTTGTTAATTTATGTACATTTTGATATTAATGTATGATCAGTTTGATATTAATGTATGATCAGTTTGATATTAATGTATGATCAGTTTGATATTAATGTACGATCAGTTTGATATTAAAGTATGATCAGTTTAAGGTTAATATATGATCAGTCTGATATTAATGTATGATCAGTTTGATATTAATGTACGATCAGTTTGATATTAATGTACGATCAGTTTGATATTAATGTATGATCAGTTTGATATTAATGTATGATCAGTTTGATATTAATGTACGATCAGTTTGATATTAATGTATGATCAGTTTGATATTAATGTATGATCAGTTTGATATTAATGTGTGATCACTTTGATATTAATGTATGATCGGTTCGATATTAATGTATGATCAGTTTGATATTAATGTATGTTCAGTTTGATATTAATGTATGATCAGTTTGATATTCATGTATGATAAGGTTTGTGTTAATTTATGATTAGTTTGGTGTCAATAAGTGCTGGATCTGGTATCAATATGAGAGTGTAGTGGTAACACAGTGATAATTGAGATAAAATGAACGTGACCTGCAACCCAGCATAGCACTTTCAAGTCCAAGCAGCCGAAAATACTAGAGGAACATATTTTACTGAGCTGCGGAATTTGGTAATTACAGCATCTCTTGTTTAGATGTGGGAACCGCAATAGCTCAGTGGTTAGTGAACTGGACTGAAAAGGACAAGAGATAGCGTTCGATCCAAACCGACGGCTTCCGTGTTCACCCAGTCTTAAATGGGTACCGGATTTTTTTTAAAATGGGAAAGTAAAGTGGCACGGGCGTAATACCGACCACATTACCCCAAAAATCATGTGCTGAAGGTCTGAAAAATTTATGGTCACTAACACCATATTCCCCTTTAGCCACTTGGCGTGACGGGGGCTCTTTACTTCTTATTTTACTTGTTTATTTGTGGGAAAGGTGGTAATTACAGCATCTCATGTTTAGATGTTGGAAAGGCGGTAATTACAGGATCTCTTGTTTAGATGTGGGACAGGTGGTAATTGCAGCATATCTTGTTTAGATGTGGGAAAGGCGGTAATTACAACATCTCTTGTTTAGATGTGGGAAAGGTGGTAATTACATCATCTCTTGTTTAGATGTGGGAAAGGTGGTAATTACAGCATCTCTTGTTTAGATGTGGGAAAGGTGGCAATTACATCATCTCTTATTTAGATGTGGGAAAGGTGGTAATTACAGCACCTCTTATTTAGATTTGGGAAATGTGATAATTACATCACCTCTTGTTGAGATCCGGTAAAGGTGGTAATTACATCTCATGTTAAGATCTTGGTATCTTGGTAAGGTGGTCAATTGCAACATCTCTTGTTTAGTTCATATCACGAATGAAATATTTTCGCAAAAAGATACAGCAAGCAAAATGGTGTTCTTTCGACTATGGGGAAGAAACGCAAAATGAAACTATTTGGCCACGTACGTCGTTCATGATGCCTGACAGAGATCGTTCTGCAAGGAACCGCTAAAGGAGAAAAAAATGAAAGATATAAAGATGAAAGCTAAACAGATAGAGCCGGGAAAATAATATAAAAAAATAGACAAGCCTCGATTTTGTGGAGTGTCAAAGAATGACTGAAGATAGAAATACACGGAGAAGGTTGATTAAATCTGTCAGTGGTGCCTCAACGGGCCCCAGAGAAATGGAGTGATGAAGAAGAGAAAGTGGAAGGTAGAAAATTTTCCTTGAGAAAATAGGTAGGAAAAAATGGGAGAGGAAGGAATGATCGGGAGAGAAGGTAACTATTAAGGTGGTGAGGACACAATTGTTTCGTTGAAAAACAAGTGCACAAGTGGGAGATGAAATAAATAAAGGAAGAAAGAAAGAAAGAAAATAAATCAATAAAGAAATAAAGAAAGAAAGAAAGAAGCAAGAG
>JAVIAB010000108.1:45173808-45311308 GCA_032433765.1 Megaustenia siamemsis | reverse complement strand
TGGGTCTATGCCATATGGGCCGACTACGGCTCGAAAAGTCAATAGATAGATAGATGGACAGACGGACGGACGGACGGACGGACGGACGGACGGACGGACGGACGGACGGACAGACAGACAGACAGAAAGACAGACAGGCAGGCAGGCAGGCAGACAGAGAGAGACAGACCGACAGACAGACAGGCAGGCAGGCCGACAGACAGTTAGATAGATAGATAGATAGATAGATAGATAGATAGATAGATAGATAGATAGATAGATAGATAGATAGATAGATAGATAGATAGATAGATAGATAGATAGATAGATAGATAGATAGATAGATATGATAGATAAGATAGATAGATAGATAGATAGATAGATAGATAGATAGATAGATAGATAGATAGATAGATAGATAGATAGATAGATAGATAGATAGATAGATAGATAGATAGATAGATAGATAGATAGATAGATAGATAGATAGATAGATAGATATGATAGATAGATATGATAGATAAGATAGATAGATAGATAGATAGATAGATAGATAGATAGATAGATAGATAGATAGATAGATAGATAGATAGATAGATAGATAGATAGATAGATTGATAGATAGATAGATAGATAGATAGATAGATAGATAGATAGATAGATAGATAGATAGATAGATAGATAGATAGATAGATAGATAGATAGATAGATAGATAGATAGATAGATAGATAGATAGATAGATAGATAGATAGATAGATAGATAGATAGATAGATAGATAGATAGATAGATAGATATGAAGAACGCCTGCTACACCTCTTCAGCATGTTCCCCAGTATAAAGAACGCCTGCTACACCTCTTCAGCATGTTCCCCAGTATAAAGAACGCCTGCTACACCTCTTCAGCATGTTCCCCAGTATGAAGAACGCCTGCTACACCTCTTCAGCATGTTCCCCAGTATAAAGAACGCCTGCTACACCTCTTCAGCATGTTCCCCAGTATAAAGAACGCCTGCTACACCTCTTCAGCATGTTCCCCAGTATAAAGAACGCCTGCTACACCTCTTCAGCATGTTCCCCAGTATAAAGAACGCCTGCTACGTCTCTACAGCATGTTCCTCAGTATGAGGAACGCCTGCTACACCTCTTCAGGACGTTCCCCAGTATAAGGTACGCTTGCTACACCTCTTCAGCATGTTGCCCAGTATGAAGAACGCCTGCTACACCTCTTCAGCATGTTCCCCAGTATGAAGAACGCCTGCTACACCTCTTCAGCATGTTCCCCAGTAT
The DNA here is from genome assembly GCA_032433765.1 of Megaustenia siamemsis. Taxonomy (NCBI): domain Eukaryota; kingdom Metazoa; phylum Mollusca; class Gastropoda; order Stylommatophora; family Ariophantidae; genus Megaustenia; species Megaustenia siamemsis. The sequence goes on along the minus strand of JAVIAB010000108.1, from coordinate 45,310,040 downwards.
GAAGAACGCCTGCTACACCTCTTCAGCATGTTCCCCAGTATGAAGAACGCCTGCTACACCTCTTCAGCATGTTCCCCAGTATAAAGAACGCCTGCTACGTCTCTTCAGCATGTTCCTCAGTATGAGGAACGCTTGCTACACCTCTTCAGGACATTCCCCATTATGAGGTACGCTTGCTACACCTCTTCAGCATGTTGCCCAGTATGAAGAACGCCTGCTACATCTCTTCAGGACGTTCCCCAGTATGAAGAACGCCTGCTACATCTCTTCAGGACGTTCCCCAGTATGAAGAACGCCTGCTACATCTCTTCAGGACGTTCCCCAGTATGAAGAACGCCTGCTACACCTCTTCAGCATGTTCCTCAGTATGAAGAACGCCTGCTACATCTCTTCAGGACGTTCCCCAGTATGAAGAACGCCTGCTACACCTCTTCAGCATGTTCCCCAGTATGAAGAACGCCTGCTACACCTCTTCAGCATGTTCCCCAGTATAAAGAACGCCTGCTACACCTCTTCAGCATGTTCCCCAGTATAAAGAACGCCTGCTACACCTCTTCAGGACGTTCCCCAGTATGAAGAACGCCTGCTACATCTCTTCAGCATGTTCCCCAGTATAAAGAACGCCTGCTACACCTCTTCAGCATGTTCCCCAGTATAAAGAACGCCTGCTACTTCTCTTCAGGACGTTCCCCAGTATGAAGAACGCCTGCTACATCTCTTCAGGACGTTCCCCAGTATGAAGAACGCCTGCTACACCTCTTCAGCATGTTCCCCAGTATAAAGAACGCTTGCTACACCTCTTCAGCATGTTCCTCAGTATGAAGAACGCTTGCTACACCTCTTCAGCATGTTCCCCAGTATAAAGAACGTCTGCTACACACTAGCGAAAGCATTGAAGTTCTCTTCAATTCAGATATACGAAATCTTCGACACATGAGACAATTTCAGCCCCTATCTCAATAGGCGCCGTTTACGACTTAGGCGCTCTATTCTGGTCTACTCTGACTGTGGTTGGCCCCCCTTTTCCCCAAAGGCGTGGCAGATGACAGTCACCATATTCCTCTCTTCCCCGTTAGCCACACCGGCGCAAAAAGGTACTGGAATAACTTTGTAATCATTTATTAGTCACATGCAGTTATGCAGTTTTCTGATTTAAAACTAAACCTATTGAATTAAACATTGAACTATGGTAAAGATGGACTGGAACAAACTAACAAGAGCTCAGAGTTTTAACTCAAAAGTGACATGCGAATCTTAAAATAAAATGTGAACATTTCGATTTCATTTCTTACCATAGGTGTCACGTGATGTGGTGCTGGCAACCATTGTTATATGTTATAATGGCTGTTGATAAAGAAAACACTTCCACTTGAGAATATCTTTCTCACTTCCTCTCTATCTCTCTCTCACACACTCTCTCTCTCTCTCTCTCTCTCTCTTTTCTTCACTTTCTCTAATTCCTCTTCGGGTGTCGAGGGAGATACCAAGTTCTTCTTATTGGCCTTCCCGCAGCCCAACCATTGTCAACTGATGTTGTAGCGTTATCTCGGATGTTGTCAGTCCATCTGCACCGGGTCTACTCTGGCTCTTATTCCATCTCTTTGAATATTCTTTGTGTAGGATATATATATATATATATATATATATATATATATATATATATATATATATATATATATATCTTGTCATTATTTCCAGATTAGTAAACCATTTCATTTGTTGTTTCTCTATGTAGCTTGTATGCACTAATAATCAACGAAATAAAATAAAAAATTGGGAAAACATGACCTCACATAATGATATAAAATAGAAAATATAACCCTTGATGCTCTATGGTGTTAGGAGGAAATATAATATTAGTGCCAATATTTCTCATGGACATTACATATTTTGTGAATGGCCTGATATCGCGGCCTGCTGCTCTACCATCAAAGAGATCATGTCTGGCACCAATTTTCAGAGATTGAGTGAGCGGAGACGCCGTGTCGGACCGAAACTAAGTAGTCACATGTGATAAGTTAGTTGAGAATAAATACAGACAGGCCGACAAATAGGCAGACAGACAAACAGACAGACAGATAGAACGAATGGGGAGACGTTCAGACAGGCTGATAAACAGGCAAACATATAGATAGATAGACAGACAGGCCGACCAGTAGGCAGATAAAAAGACAGCATGTGTTTCGGCTAAAAGGCGGATGGATAGACAGGCAGACAGACAGACAAGGCGACCAATAGTCAGACAGATGGATGGACGGATGAATGGACGGACGGACTGACAGGCACGTAGGCAGGCAGAAAGTTAGGCAAACAGACAGATTAGTCTGTTGATAAGCAAGTACAAAAAACATATATATATATATATATATATATATAGAGAGAGAGAGAGAGAGGCAGAGAGAGAGAGAGAGAGAGAGAGAGAGAGAGAGAAAGGGAAAAGCAGGGAAACAATCATACTTACTTGAGCCGTGAGCTCATTTGAACATTGCACGGATAATTCCCTGCGCGTCTCGTCGGCAGGTCTGTATAACTCGCTTGACATTAATCGCCCTCGCCAACTCTCCCAACATTGAACGAGCACGCCAGTACAGATGATGACTAACTACATCTGAAACGTCACAAGTTCAAAAAGATTGTTAGCAATTGTTTGTTGCCTGCCGTGGTATTGTTGCATGGCATTTATTGGCATTATCATCTAATGTAATGTTATCAACTTGAGGTACTGCTGGAACACAGTGTAATCAACTATTATATTGTGGCTGGGTTTTGTTATGGCGTGATGGAGTAGGCGTAGCCTTCTGTTGATATTGTTTCATTTCATAGAATGCAATGAGTTTGTTTCTAAGCAGCAGTACCTTCATCATTATCATCATGTGCTATACCTTTTGGCGTAGGCGATCATGTCCTTCTAATTCTTCTATCTACAGTGCATCGTATCAGTTCTGTTGTTGACTGTTTTCCATGTCATGACCCCAAGCTATCTAGTATTTTCTCTCTTTGTCGTCCGCGATCTCTCTTTCCTTTTATTTTGCCAGTTGTAACCAAGTATTCAAACTGTCCTCTTCTCATGATGTGCCCGAAAAATGTAGATTGTTTCTTTCTGATGTTTTTTAAGAGCTTCCGTTTTGTGCTGGCCTCTTTGAGAACTTTCTCATTGGTCTTTTTAGCTGTCCAGGGAACTTTCAACATTCTTCTGAGAAATCCCATCTCTGTGGCCTCTAATCGTCTTTTCATTTGTCTGTCTACTATCCATGATTCGCTTCCATAGGTCAGCACTGGTTCTATATAGCACCGATGAACTCTCTTTTTCACTTCTATTGACATAGATTTGTTGCATAAGATATTTTTCATTTTCTGAAATGCTGTTTTGGCCTGAGCTATTCTACTTCTTATTTCTGTGGTGCATCTTCCATCTGATGTTATTATTGTGTCCAAGTTTTTGACGCGTTGCACTTGTTTCAGATTTTGTCCTGTTTATGTTTATGTTGGTGATGATTGAGCAGTAGATTTGGAACGACAATTAGCACAGCTGATGATTTTCATCTTAAAAGTGCCAATTTATTTCTAATTTTGGAAATTTGGCAACATTTTATGAAAGAAGGTATCCTGAGCCAAGAACATGGCGTTCATACCTGATGTCTTATGAGACTGGTTCCAGTGTATCACACAACACATACAACGTACAATTTCTAGCAAAACTATATAATTTATGGTTAAAGAAAAAATAACGAGCCCCGTCACGCCAAGTGGCGTATAGGGAATATGATGCTCATCATCATCGAGTGCAACCTCCACCACGAAGGTTGGCTACCACGGAGCGTCATTCTGCTCTGTCTCTTGTTTTGATGGTGCAGGTGTCATAGGCTGATTTGTTCATCTTTTGATATTACTTGTCCATGTTAGTCTTGGTCTCCATCTGCCTCTTCTACTCCTTTTTTAATATGGTGTTAGTGACCGTAATTTTTTTATAGACCCTCATCACATAATTTTTGGGGTAATGTGGTCGGTACCGTGCCACTTTACCAACCCAGAAAAAAATCCGGTACCTATTTAAGGCTGGATGAACCCGAAAGCCGTCGATCAGAATCGAAGCCGACCTCTTGTTCTATATAATTTATGCAATAAATAATATTTCAGTAGTTAATGCTCCGTTTCTATGGCAGCTAAACAACAAATGATAAATAGCATTTTCGTACCAACTTTGTGCTATGAAAGTCAAACATGGATCCTTTCTAAATCACAATTAAGAAAGATAAATACATGTGAGATGCGATGCTTTTTAAAAGTAACAAACAACACAAGAAGAGATAGAATACCAAATGAAACCATAAGAAAAATGGTAGGAACAAAACCCTGCCAAGAATATATAGAACAACTTAAATGGTTTGACCACCTGGTCAGAATGAATCCTCACCAATCACCATCAATGGCGTTCTTCTCGAGAATGCATGGAAAAAGGCCAAGAGGAAGACCCAGAAGAAGATGGATAGATGCAGTGACAGTGACATGTAACAACAAAGGAAAATCACTAATTCAGACAATTCGAGCAGCTCAAGAACGACAAATGATATAAACACGACACTTTTTAGGTATCAGTGAAAAGAGAAAAGAAAGAAGAAAGAGAAGAATGCTCCGTACAAAAAGATCAAAGACTAGTAAATTTGAGAGTTTCTTGGATGCAATATTCAATTTTAAACCACAAAAATGTTTAAATTGTAAGATACAGCTTCTCCTAATCTGAGAGTTTCTTGTATGCAATATTCAATTTTAAACCACAAAAATGTTTAAATTGTAAGATACAGCTTCTTCTAATCTCTTTCAATACATAATAGAAGAAGTGTGTGTATTTTATCTCACTGGAAAGACTCAAGTAAATATATTAACTCAAGTATCAATGACAAACAAATGTGAAATAGTTCACAGCAAAATCATAGTTTGCCACAAACACACAGTTTGTACTTGTGGAATACCACAGAACATCATTCGCAGCAACAGAACATATAGATGATCAGAAAACAGCATTCACGCCGCGACATATACAGTGATGTTAATACAGTACCAGCGACCTGACATAAATCATCATTCATGGATGTCTTCGATAGCAAGACAGGTACTGTCATTGAACCCACAGGAGAAGAGAAAACCAGGAAGGACAAAGACTACACCGAGAAGAGAAGCAATGGAAAATCTTAAGAACAGTTGCCTAAACTATTAATGAAGTATAGAACATGTCCAAGAATACGAATGTATAGAGAGACCTTGTCCATGATTATGCTCCAAAAAAGAGGTCTAAATGGCATTGATTAATTAATTGATTAATCAATTGATTAATAGATTTATTTATTGATGTGTTCGTTGTGTAGTGATGGTGATACTAACGTTTCGCACCTAAACACTAATGTATATTTTTTTAATGTACATGTTTGTTTTTTTCAAGTGCCATAATTTTGTTGTTTACTTGTACAATATGCAGTGTAGCATCAAGTCATGCAGGTGAAACTATTGATTACGAAAGACTTGCGAGAGAAACGTTGGATATTTTGCAACAAATATTTTATTGACATAATATACCCTAGATTCTTAACATATGGATGTGAATTATGGACAATAGGACAACAGACAAGAAAATCAGTGGAGTCTGTAGAAATGTGGTTTTACAGAAGAATGTTGAGGACAGCTAAGAAGAGTAATGAAAATGTTCTGAAAGAGGTCAAAGCAAAAAGAGAATTAATTCCAATATTAGGAAGACACCATCATAATTTTTTGGCCATTTAATGAGAAGAGAACAACTGGAATATATTGTAACAACTGGAAAAACTGAGGGACAAAGAGATAGAAGGAAGCAAATAGAAAAAATACCAGACTGCTTAAGAGAATGGCTTGGCAGAAGGTCAACAACAGAAATGATAAATAACTGTCGAGATCGACAGTTGTGGAGAGACATGATCACCAACGCCAGCAGGCCTGGTACTTGATGATGATGATGATGATACCCTAGATATATATATATATATATATATATATATGGCCCTTTTCGTCTTGTCAGACGGTCTAGTGGAGGCTATTGCGTATTTTTTTGAGGTATTGTTTTTGCTGAACAGCTTCTCTCGTGGCTAATTCTACCAATGTTTGACAAACACACGCGGTCACATAATGAACAGGTTAGGCTCGCTGATCCACAGGGTTTACCATCCTTTTTCATGAGTCTCTTCTCTTCAAAGTCCTGTCTTAGCACAGTCTCAAATGTTGTTATACCGTTCCTTATGCATGCTCTCCATGATGTGCGATCACTTGCCAGATGTTGCCAGTCGTTTTCACAGATGGAGAAGTCTTTCAGAGATGATTTGCAGATATCTCTATATCGTAGTTTAGGTCTGCCGATTTGTCTTTTTCCGTGTTTTAGCTCACCATATAGTATTTGCCTAGGAATGCGTTTTTCTTCCATCCGTTGGACATGCCCTAGCCATCTTAGCCTTCGACTTCTGAGCATCGACATGATTGTTAAGGTCTTAGCACGTTGCAGGACAGTTAAGTTGGTTATTTTGTCTTGCCATTTGATGTGCATTATTTTGCGGAGACATCGCATGTGGAATACATTTAGTCTTTTTTCCTGGTTTGAGTATGTTGTCCAGGTTTCGGATCCATATAGTAGTGTGCTAAGCACACATGTTTGATATATTAGGAGTTTAGTCTTTCGAGTTAGTTTCGTGTTGTTCCATGCCCTTTCTGTGAGTTTGCCGAAGGTCGTAGCTGCCTTACCAATTCGACAGTTTATTTCTTCATCAAGAGAGATGGTTTGTGTAACTGTGGATCCAAGATATGTAAATTTCTGTACTGATTCTAGTGGGCAGTCTTTTAGAGTAATAGATATAGGTTTGAAGTCACCTTGATTTAGTATTACTGTCTTCTGAACATTAATTGACAGTGAAAAAAGGTCGCATGCGTTATCCATGTTGTTGATCAGGTTGTTGATACCCTAGATATTGCGTTGTAAAAAGGGCTACTACGTGTGAAATGTTGCCCCCATATGGTTTTGACGTAACACATCTTTGATATTGATTAGGAAAGAGTTCTCTGAAAGCAGTTTGTACCTGTACGACCTATCTGGTATTGACAGACTACCTGTACGACCTATCTGGTATTGACAGACTACCTGTACGACCTATCTGGTATTGACAGACTACCTGTACGACCTATCTGGTATTGACAGACTACCTGTACGACCTATCTGGTATTGACAGACTACCTGTACGACCTATCTGGTATTGACAGACTACCTGTACGACCTATCTGGTATTGACAGACTACCTGTACGACCAATCTGGTATTGACAGACTACCTGTACGACCTATCTGGTATTGACAGACTACCTGTACGACCTATCTGGTATTGACAGACTACCTGTACGACCTATCTGGTATTGACAGACTACCTGTACGACCTATCTGGTATTGACAGACTACCTGTACGACCTATCTGGTATTGACAGACACATCTTAAACTTTGGTTAGGACAGGACTGTGTGCACACGTTCAATCATGAGATGCCATACTTCGGGGAAAGACAACGAAAAGTGGTCAATAATGTTAACCTAGGCTGGACTCACTATATAAGAAATCTGTGATAAGTTTTGGAAGATAATTCAGAAATATTTTAAGAAGAGAACGGGATTTCTCGCAGATTTTCAAGAAATTGATTTTTAGTTTTCAAAGAGGCTAGTGATAATTTGAGAAATCAGGGCTAGTGTTGAGTTTTTGTCTTTTATATATAACTTTCAAAGTGACATACCAACGGTCATCATCACTGAGTGCCGTCTCCGCATCGAAGGTTGGCTACCATGGAGCGCTATTCCACTCTGTCTCTTGCTTTGATGGTGCAGATTGCCATAGGCTGACTTGTCCATCTTTTGATGTTACTCGTCCATGTTAGTCTTGGTCTGCCTCTTTTACCTTGTATTTTCCCTTCTAATATTACTTTTATTAGACTGTTGTGTCTTTTAACATGACCAAAAAATTTCATTTGTCTTGCTCTAATTGTGTTTAGTAGTTCTTTCTTCATTTTTAGTTGTTTTAAAACTTCCTCGTTTAATTTACCAACGGTAGCTGCCTTAAATACTGTAAAATTGACAACTAACGATATACAATTTGATATGTTCATAAACAAACATAACCAGTATTTATGTATAATAATAATAGACTGTTATACGAGAGTAAGGCAATTCACATGAGTTTGTGAAGTACAACAAGAAAACCTGATCAATAAACCTTTGAACGTGATTAAGATTGTGTCTTCGAGCCATGGTATGAAGTACTGAGGACAAATGTTGTTCTGGACATTTGGCGGTGTAACTTCTCCGTTCTCTTATTTACTCAAGCTGCCTTTTTCTGTCACGCTGCGTGTTGCCGTCACGCTGCGTGTTGCTGTCCCGCTGCGTGTTGCTGTCACACTGCGTGTTGCTGTCACGCTGCGTGTTGCTGTCACGCTGCCTTTTGCTGTCATGCTGTGTGTTGCTGTCACGCTGCGTGTTGCTCTCATGCTGTGTGTTGCTGTCACGCTGAGTGTTGCTGTCACGCTGCGTGTTTCTGTCACGCTGTCTTTTGCTGGCATGCTGTGTGTTGCTGTCACGCTGCCTTTTGCTGTCATGATGTGTGTTGCTGTCACGCTGCGTGTTGCTGTCACGCTGCCTTTTGCTGTCATGCTGTGTGTTGCTGTCACGCTGCCTTTTGCTATCATGCTGTGTGTTGCTGTCACGCTGAGTGTTGCTGTCACGCTGCCTTTTGCTGTCATGCTGCGTGTTGCTGTCACGCTGCGTGTTTCTGTCACGCTGCGTGTTGCTGTCACAATAATAATAAAGGAAAAAAGAACTATCTTCAAGGGATTATTCTATTTCTGAGGTTTGTCGGGGGTGGGAACTTATAGGATGGGAGAGCAAAAAAGGCCACTTGTCCAGTGCAGTCACTACGAGGTGTTGGGTGTCTCAATTTTTATTTCACTCTCGATAGAAAAAAAAAAATCTTTCAGCCCGGCGGTGATTTGTACCAGCTTTCTCCAAGTTTGGCCCACGACAATTATTATACGTACACATACATGATACATGCCCACATGTTAATACATAGGAAAATATATATTAACATATTTAATATTTATAAATGTGTACAAGATTACCTCACTCGAGCCAAAATTTCGAGAAACCTTTCAGATGCACTCTTGTCCGATATTTCATTAGACGGGTCCCCATGGACGCTGGGCCGAGAAACTGTCAGACACGTCCAGCGAGGTATCCCCAGGACAAACACATGGACACAATCGGCGGCCAACACTAATCTAGCCCCGTTAAGCAAACACCAGGGGGAATCGTTTGTTTAGCTTTGATTGCCGGACGCGGGTTTGGCCACAATTATTGTCCCATGGTGGGGAAGCGCAGAGCTAAGTGTGAACAGGGGATTCCTAAAATTGACCAGGAACTTCAAAACTAAAAAAAAAAAAAAAATAAGAAAAAAATAGTAGTGTATTAAATGGTGCTCATCATCATATAGAGCTTTATCTTTTTTAATTGATGCACGTTACTATATAGAGCTTTATGTTTTTTCATTGATGCACGTTACTATATAGAGCTTTATGTTTTTTAAGTGATGCGCGTTACTATATAGAGCTTTATGTTTGTTAAGTGATGCACGTTACTATATAGAGCTTTATTATTCTTAAAAGGCGCACGTTACTATATAGAGCTTTATGTTTTTTTTAATTGATGCACGTTACTATATAGAGCTTTATGTTTTTTAAATTGATGCCCATTACTATATAGAGCTTTAAGTTTTGTAATTGATGCACATTACTATATAGAGCTTTAAGTTTTTTAATTGATGCACATTACTATATAGAGCTTTAAGTTTTTTAATTGATGCACGTTACTATATAGAGCTTTAAGTTTTATAATTGATGCCCATTACTATATAGAGCTTTAAGTTTTTTAATTGATGCACATTACTATATAGAGCTTTAAGTTTTTTAATTGATGCACGTTACTATATAGAGCTTTAAGTTTTTTAATTGATGCCCATTACTATATAGAGCTTTAAGTTTTTTTAATTGATGCCCATTACTATATAGATCTTTAAGTTTTTTAATTGATGCACGTTACTATATAGAGCTTTATGTTTTTTAATTGATGCACGTTACTATATACAGCTTTATGTTTTTTAAGTGATGCACGTTACTATATAGAGCTTTATGTTTTTTAAGTGATGCACGTTACTATATAGAGCTTTATTATTCTTAAAAGGCACACATTACTATATAGAGCTTTAAGTTTTTTAATTGCTGCACGTTACTATATAGAGCTTTATTATTCTTAAAAGGCACACATTACTATATAGAGCTTTAAGTTTTTTAATTGCTGCACGTTACTATATAGAGCTTTATGTTTTTTAATTGCTGCACGCTACTATATAGAGCTTTATATTTTTTCATTGATGCACGTTACTATATAGAGCTTTATGTATTTTAATAGATGCCCGTTACTATATAGAGCTTTATGTTTTTTAATTGATGCACGTTACTATATAGAGCTTTATGTTTTTTAATTGCTGCACGTTACTATATAGCTCTTTATGTTTTTAAATAGATGCGAAAAAATAAGTCAAAGCGAAGCATCAGAGAGTGTGATCGAATGAAAAATTGTGATAGGAGTAAAACTGCGTTAAAGTGTGAGAGTAAATAGGAAAGAGAAAATGAAATAGGAAAAGGAAATGAGACCGTGTAGAAGAGAGAAAGATGGAATAAGGAGGAAAGTAAACAGAAAACAATCCACAAATTCGTCATCGCGCTACACTCCTGGTGTAAGGGAAGCCAAACAATAACATATTTAGTATGTGTAACCTGTTGTCTCTGGGGGAAATGTGCCGAACTATTTCACAAACACAAATCATAAATGAATTACTGAGCCATTCAGTGACGTGACGTGACGTCTAGAGCGCAGACAGTTTATGTGACTAGACACTATCTTAATACAAATTGTAATTTATACTCATATACATCTTAAAAAGCAGTATAGCATTTTCCTATATAGATACTGAATGATTCATGTTTCTTTTTTAAAAAAATATGCATGCGTTTTTATATACGTTTTTTTTAAAAAAAAAAAATACAGAACATTGGATTTTTTAACATAACAGAGAATAGTCTTTACTAGGTGTTAGTTAAGCAAGCAAAAGTTGTATTTTTTAACATAAAAAAGAATAGTCTTTACTAGGTGTTAGTTAAGCAAGCCAAAGTTGTATTTATTAACATAAAAAAGAACAATCTTTTATTATTGGTTATTGGTTATGGAAGGCCTCGGTTTCACAGCAAACGAATTAAAATCTATAATTGCTCAACCGCCCGTGCCAGTGGAATCATCCGAACTACTAATTCATCTCCCAAACAAAGAAAGGTAACTGTAGTCCCCATCGTAGCAGTCTCAGCACACGCCAAAAGACATAAGGCGAAACCGCGCAGAAAGTGAACACAGCCAACTGTTCCCCGTCATACGATATCATCATTCATCGTAAACAAGCGGGATGTCGAAGCAGGATCAAAACGGATGAGACACACAGCTCACGGTGTGCACAGAGCACTTAACTCAGTAGCTCCTGCAACAAGCCGGACTTGGAATATGAGGAAACTGCAAGAAGGAACACTTTTCAGACATAGCCTTCAATGGTTCCTGCCGCCTATCCACCATATACCATGGGAGTTCACGTCCTCCCGAAAATGATGATCGTCATAGCACTTGATGATGTTAGGCCGTCATTGATGACTCCAATTCCAAACATATAGACACACAGTGGTGGTAAGTTATCATTTCCAATCCAACAGAAGCCACATGACCTGTAGTTAGTAAAACCACAGAGAGAACAGTCTTTACTAGGTGTTAGTTAAGCAAGCCAAAGTTGTATTTTTTAACATATTAACTTTTAAATCAAAAACTAAAATGTATATTTGTATTATCTGTTTACAGAAGATTGTATTAAACATACATATCAGTTCCTCCTCTCGATGAGCGACTCAAAACAGCCAGTTCGAGTCAGGATCAGTGAATCAGATCTGGTGGAGACCCTACTGAACTTACCTTATGGCAGATCTGAAACGGACAGACCAGTCTAGTCAAGCGGTTATGAATAGGCGAGGGAAGACAAACCCAGCGCCAAGAGATGGGTGCTGGTCGGATGTCTTGGGCCAAAAGTTGAAATATTGCAACTTGTGACGCAACGAAAGCCCAGTAATTTTTGTCTATTTAGAGGGTGGGGAGTAGGGGTGGGGGTGGGGGTGGGGGAAGAACGAATAGCGTTATCTGGCGATTGAGGAAAGTGAAAGAAAAATAAATGTTTCCTTTCTTTCTCTCGCTCTCTCTCAACACACACACACGCACACACACGCACGCGCGCGCGCACACACACACACACGCATAAATACATTCACGCAAACATACACATACAAAACATAATTTTTCAACATCATTGTTTAAAAAAAAACCCAGATGTATAATATGGAGAAAAGCAAAGATGACGATGACGAAGATTGCAACTTTCATTACTTGTGTAGAATTAATAATGGAAGTGGCACGAAAAAAAATCACTAACTTAGGACTATGGGAAAGTACCAGACAAATAGCAGTGGACAAAGAGAAAACAAAGAAGTCGGCACTGGATAAGACACGCTGCGGGAGACAGCTGAGGACATGAAAAGCTTATTTCTTGGAATCGTACGGGAGGAGACAAAGGGGAAGGTCAAAATATACTTGGAGAAGACAGATGGAGACAGAGAAGAAGAGAATAGAAAAGACATGGATCAAGCTTAAGAGAATCACAAGAAACAGAACGGCTTTGAAAGTGTTTGTTGGAGACATATGCTCTACAGAGAGCTAAAAGGAAGAAAAAGAAGACACACGCATTTACACCGAAAATATAGGAGAAATAAGAACAAAGAAAGCGGAATAAATTTGTAAAAACAGACCATAAAGCTCAAGACATTTCGCACAATAAATGTGAAATGGTAGACAAAACACGAAATAGTATGACAGTAGTAGTAAGCTCGATCGTTCTATTATCACCAGATTTAACTTTTGCCTTGTCGCACGAGATCTCACTCAATCAATGCAAGTTTGGATAAAGCTTTAAGTTCACTACAGGAGCACTAAAGGAGCACTACAACTTCAAGTAATCCCTTTCTGGTGATCACATTTAAAGCGCAAGACGCTGTGTTCAAAATTGACATGCACCTTTCCGATTGGCTCAGACGAGAGCGAGTCTTAAAAAGTACTGAAATTGTTGCGTGTTTGGCTATCCTGAGATGTGAATTGAAGCCGTTCCAAAAACATTCAGATTCACCGATTCTGTCAGAGTGTGGAAGGAAGGGGAAAGATAGACAGACGAAGGACAGCAGTGGAAGGAAGGTGAAAGAGAGACAGACGAAGGACAGCAGTGGAAGGAAGGAGAAAGATAGACAGACGAAGGACAGCAGTGGAAGGAAGGTGAAAGATAGACAGACGAAGGACAGCAGTGGAAGGAAGGTGAAAGATAGACAGACGAAGGGCAGCAGTTGAAGGAAGGAGAAAGATAGACAGACGAAGGACAGCAGTGTAAGGAAGGTGAAAGAGAGACAGACGAAGGACAGCAGTGGAAGGAAGGTGAAAGAGAGACAGACGAAGGACAGCAGTGTAAGGAAGGTGAAAGATAGACAGACGAAGGACAGCAGTGTAAGGAAGGTGAAAGAGAGACAGACGAAGGACAGCAGTGTAAGGAAGGTGAAAGATAGACAGACGAGGGACAGCAGTGTAAGGAAGGTGAAAGAGAGACAGACGAAGGACAGCAGTGGAAGGAATGTGAAAAAGAGACAGACGAAGGACAGCAGTGTAAGGAAGGTGAAAGAAAGACAGACGGACAGCAGTGAAAGGAAGGTGAAAGAGAGACAGACAAAAGACGACAGTGGAGGACTGTCGAAAGCGAGAAAGACCAATGACAGCAGTGGAAGGAAAGTGAAAGAGAGACAGACAAAGGATAGCAGTAAAAAGAAAGGTGAAAGAGAGACATACCAAGGACAGCAGTCGAGGGAAACCAAAAAGAGAGAGACAAAAGACAGCAGTGGAAGAAATGTGAGAGAGAGACAGAATATGGACTAAGTGGAAGGTAGAAGAAAGAGAGACAAACCAAAGAAGACAGCAGTAGATGGAAGGTGAAAGAGAGACAGAACAAGGACAGAAGTGGAAAGGAAAAAATAAAGTTTGAACAGTGTGTTCCAGACCGTGAGCATCATAAAAAGCATGGTCTCGGCCCCCGCGAAAGGTAGGAATTGTGGTGTTACTCAACATGATATCACATGTCTCACAAGTCATTGACAACTACAACGGTTTGTGGCCACGGGTTTAGAAGAATTATATCTTCTTTTTATTTTAGATTCAATTTCTTTTTCATTGAGATTTACAGAAAACTACTAATTCTATTCTATTCTATTCTATTCTAGGTAAAGGTCTAGTATAGTAAATTATTTCAGTGAAAGAATGATCTTTCAATCAATGTCACAGCAAAGCTACAGCGGTTCTCAAATACTATTGAAAGTCACAAACTAGGTCGCTTCTCGCCAAAGTTCTAGTTTAGTCCGGTAAATTAAAGTTCGCAAGAGTGATATCCCCTTGAGTAACATAGCACTTTACTCAGACCCCTTATTGTAGGATTTATGGATATTTTTATGTTAAAACTAATTCAAAAATTATTTTTATTATTTGAAAACTACTGTAGTCTTGTTGTGACGCCAACTAAGGAGAAATCACTCATTTCGCTTTAATAATTTACCGGACTAAACTGGGACTTTACCCGCTTGTCCATTCAAGTGCCATTATAATATTTTTTAAAAATTACTTAAGCATGAACATTTAGTTGCTGTAACGTTGATGAAATATGCTATGCTTTTAGATGAGTCACTTGACATATCCACTCAAAAGCCTTTTTTTCGCTTTCTTAAGGACTTTGTCCTCGCGTTGTTTCTCTTTTCTCTAAAATTAGGGGTCTTAAAATGACAGATTGTAAGCCTCCGAATAAGGTACAATGATTACTCAAGGGGACACTACTTTCCGAACCGTTCCGAAGTGAAATTTATGAGACCGAAATTGATCTTTACCCTATTCTATAACCATCAACAAAACATCTCTATATGTTTCCTCAGTTGTAACTCTGTCTAGCCATGTATTTTTAAGTTATTCGTATTATCTATTCTTTTTTACGTATTTAAGGTGATAGGATGTCTGGCAGTACGCGTCAAAGTGTTTCAAATACCACAAAGTGTGGTAGTCAATACCTTCTAGTGGAAGATAATGATTCATTTATACAAGAAGCGATGCACACATTGTGTTGTATATAAATCGGTATAACAAGGAAAGAGTGGAGTCAATGCATTGCTGTATTGTATACGCGGGTGAGTGTTGTCTGTCAGGAAATTGGAAATCGTTGATGACTTCATTCTTTAGTTTTTTATTTTAACCATTCTGCCTTTCTTTTTGCTCAGTAGCTATCATCGACATCATCAAGTACATTGTCTGCAGGCGTGGGTACTCATGTCTCTTTAATCCTAATTTTGTTTATTTCTGTTATAATTTCTTATTTTAAAAATATTCTCTCAGGTTGATTTAATTAATCTCTTATTCCGTCCTGATAACATCAAAAGATGGACCGGTGAAACTATGGCAACTTGCACCAGCAAGACAAAGAACAGAGTAAAATGGCGATCCATGGTAGCCAAACTTTAATGTAGAGACGGCACCCAATGATGAAGATTCCGTCCAGCCTTCTTTCTTCCATTTTTCCTGTTGTCCAATTGCAGGTTTCTTCCTTATTACATGGCCAACAATAATTCTTTCATCTTTATGTTGGTTATAAACTTTCTTCTTTGAATTGGCCTCTTTCACACCGTTCTCATTACACTATGCCCTGATGTAATAAATAAGCAATATTGCGGTATTGATTGAGTCACAGAAACAATCAATAGCAGACAGGGAAAAGCTTGGTTTGTTGAGTGTTTTAAGTCCATGTTTACAACAACGTGAGCAGTCATTGTTCTAACTGAATGCGTCAGTCTTGACTTGAGCAGAAATGTTTCCACTGTTAGCACTCAAGCATTGCAGAGCCAGCCAGGTGACAATAGGTCACAATGCTATTTCATTCTGATGGAAAAGTTCCGGTAACCATGTGCCGATCACTGCTAACATCGACAGACGTCAATTTCCCAAAGGAAACGTCATCAGTGATTAGATCGTTAGATAACCATTTCCTTGTCTACTGACTGTTGGAGGTCGTTGATAGAATCAATGGTGTTGTGCATATAAGTGGTTGTTATATATGTTATATCATATTTATATTCATAAATTCAGTATTGTTTATGTGAGACATATGTCGTATACATAAATGTTGTACATCATATGTCAGAATGTGTTATATTTTTGAAAATTGTGTTATATATGCGTATACAAATCTTGTTTATGAACAATACGCCAGAGGATTATTATATGTATAAATACATATATATATATATATATATACTGTTTGCAAGACGAACTCGATCGCATATGTTCCTGGTGTGGGGTTTCAGATGTCCTAATAAAGCATCAGTTTCATGGTTCTCCCTTAACAATCATATCGTTAATACGATTACACCGGTAGTACGAATGGGAGCTGATGAGGTGACCAGGGAAAAGTTGATGACATAGTTCGGAGTTAAGTTTGATCGCAGCCTGTGTTTTCGGGACCACGTCGACCATGTGATAACAAAATCCCGCAAAGGATTAGCCGCCTTGAAGGTCATGGCAGCTGCCAACATCGAGCAGAGGCTACTTACTTTTCTGTTCCAGGGATTAGTCCTCGCACCAATCGAGTAAGCCCTGGCAATTTCTACTGTCAGTACGACTCAAATTGATAGGCTGGAGAAAATACAAAATGAAGCCATGCGCATTATCTTGGGAGCACAAGGGACGCTCCCTGTGTAGCAATGAGGTATCTTCTTGACTTTCTAACTATGGATGACAGAATCAAGATCTGGAGAGCACGAGCATAACTGAAGATTAGTACAGATAAAGAGCATCCATTGCACCACATGCTCAACACAGGGAAAGGTGCCAGGCAAAAAGGAGGCAAATCATTGGTGGGCCGAGCAGAAGATGTCGTCAAACAGGTCTGTGGGCTTACCAATATCAGCGTTGAAGAGTCTGGCACCCTGTGCCTATGTCATTCAAGAGGACTTTCTCGTGTATTGTCACACTCGACAGGAAAAGTAGGGAACAGAACCCGGTCGTGGTTAATGCTGAGGTAAACGGTCTCATCTGCGATAACACCGATGAGAAAGATGCAGTCATCTATACAGACGGATCTGTAAGACGACATCAAAGAAGTGCATGGGCATTTATAGCACGCTCGGCAGGTAGAATAGTCAAGGAAGACAGTGGTGCATACGTCATGACCACGAGTAGCATGACGATGGAGGTGATGGCAGTGACCAAGGCATTCAAATGGTTAGAGTCACAAGACAACACACACGCATGTGTACTGAGTGATTCGATGAGCATGATAAAAAAAGTGGAGGCGGGCTCTGTACGCATGCAATGGGTAGAGTCGTTGCACAAATCCAAAATACGTAAGGTCACATTTGTCTATGTCCCTAGACATGCGGGAGTACGGGGAAATGAAAGAGCGGACAGGTTGGCTAGCTACACTATTGTTGAGGACGGTAACCCAATGGATCGGGCAGGCATCATCAATGCCCTCCGGAAAGTGGGAAGGACACAGGACTTCGACAACTATGAGTCTACGTCACTCCTTCGGATGAAAGAGTTGGGAGTTAAGATGGGCACAGTCAGAAACGAGAAACTTAGTGGGCGTGTAAGAAGACTAATCAACCAACACAGAACTGGAGTCGTCAGTCGCTGGACACTGTGAGAATTGCTGAGGAGGGGATCTGAGCACATATGGAAATGTTGGGAGTGCAATGATGATGGTCCGCAAATAACTCAATAACTCAATATGAATTTCTATAGAAGAGAGTACTTTGAATGTCTTTTTTCCACTCAAAAGGACGTGTCTTTGTCTTTATATATAAATGAACTCTTCGTCGTGTAAGTTTGCTGGACGTATGTTATGTTAGGATCATCATCACAGCATTGTAAACACAGGAAAAATAAAAAAATAAAAAAAATTGTATGTAAGAAGCTTTACGTGATAAGTGGACGACACAGACTAAACAACGTTTCGGCCCAATAGGCCTTCATCAGGAACAAACAAAAAACACACACACACAAAACTAATAACGAAACAACCAAAACAAAAACGATCGAAATGTGTTAAAGAAAACAAAATTAACTATCCTGTCAAAACAAAAGAAAATAGCAACCAAGTGCGGCTGTCGTGAACGTAGAGAAACGTGCCAAAATGTGCGTAAATGCACACAGAACCAGAAGAGTTCACACAGGGGTCAGTGTGCAAACACAAAGGATTGCAATACAATCGAATAGTAGACTAACATGTGTTCAAAAGTAAGAGTGAGATGTCTTAGAGTGGGGTACAATAAAAACAAATGAGGGGTAAGGAGCACAGGTAAAGAGGAGAACACCGAAGTGTCTCATAAGGGACTAGAGGAGAAGAACTATAAATAGCATGGCATAGTAAGTAGACCAAAGAACCCAAATATGTGCAGTAGAGAAGGCTATGCAAAGGGGAAGGAGCAGCCAAAAGGAAACTATGCGTATGAGTGTGATACATTCATACCTCTCGGGGTCAGCGAACCATACTGGACTATGAGGCGATTTTCCAAAGTATAGCGGCTGCGGTCGCCAGAGTGACAAAGGAACATTGTAAACACAACTATAGGTAACATCATTTGTTCCACAAATTATCACGCATATTAAAATAAAAGGGCATTAATAGAGAGTACTTGCATCATGTAGTTGCATAAGGAAAGCTGCGATAATTTGCGTACTTTAATTCGGGGTTACTATAACACCTTTACACAAACACCTTAAAGCGATTGCATTTGACATGGATCCATTATTCTCCACCTTTAAAAAAAAATCTGACTCACCAAAAATATGGAATAAAAACTGTAAAGATAGCCTCAAAGCGTACGACACGAGCATGACATATGCCTTACTGGCCTTCTCTCTTCCATCAGCTAACTTGGTCAGACCAGTTGGTGTCTTTCATGGGGTAAAGGCATGATGGGGTAAAGGCATGATGGGGTAAAGGCATGATGGGGTAAAGGCATGATGGGGTAAAGGCATGATGGGGTAAAGGCATGATGAGGTAAAAGCATGATGAGGTTAAGGCATGATGGGATAAAGGCATGATGGGGTAAAGGCATGATGGGGTAAAAGGCATGATGGGATAAAGGCATGATGGGGTAAAGGCATGATGGGGTAAAGGCATGATGGGATAAATGCATGATGGGGTAAAGGCATGATGGGGTAAAGGCATGATGGGATAAAGGCATGATGGGGTAAAGGCATGATGGGGTAAAGGCATGATGAGGTAAAAGCATGATGGGGTAAAGGCATGATGGGGTAAAGGCATGATGGGGTAAAGGCATGATGGGATAAAGGCATGATGGGGTAAAGGCATGATGGGGCAAAGGCATGATGGGATAAAGGCATGATGGGGTAAAGGCATGATGGGGTAAAGGCATGATGGGGTAAAGGCATGATGGGATAAAGGCATGATGGGGTAAAGGCATGGGGGGATAAAGGCATGATGGGATAAAGGCATGATGGGGGTAAAGGCATGATGGGGCAAAGGCATGATGGGGTAAAGGCATGATGATGCATTGTAAGTACGAAGCTTCTGTAAAGCTGATGACAATAATGAGAATGTCTTTCAAGGGCAGCTCTAGAAGATAAATTAGTATCTTGGCCAGTGGTTCGCTGATCCTGGCACTAACAGTCTGCTACGAGTGGAAGACCGATCTAAGCTCAGGCGTTTTATCACGTCTTGGCCAATTCAATTAATAATTAAACAGCGCTGTGCAAACAGAACAAGGCGGTGGACACGCTGGGTCGGGAAATAAAGACAGGTTATGGTTATTTTATGTTGCATTATTTTAGCTGACTTCTACACTCACTCACTCACTCACTCACTCACTCACTCACTCACTCACTCACTCACTCACTCACTCACTCACTCACTCACTCACTCACTCACTCACTCTCTCTCTCTTCGGCAAAAATAGCCTCAACTTGAGATTGCTACTGTTATCTGTTTTGAGTCAGCTTTTCATGCCCATCATCATCATCATCATCATCATCATCATCATCATCATCATCATCATCATCATTAGAAAACAGTATGAAAGCGGTAAAAACAAGACAAAATCAGCAATTGACGGTAATGAACAGAAACGTCCCATTACGGAAATCTCAACTTTTTGGCAAACCAGTTTGTCTTCTTTGTCTTCTTATTCTGTCCACTACTCCTGATGTTTAATCTGCTTTTTCTTCTACTTCTTTGTCTACTTTTTTCTCTCCTCCTCTTGTTTCCTCTTCTTTTTTTTCTCCTCCATCTTCTTCTTCTACTACTCTTTCCTCTTCTCATGATGTTTCTTCTTCAACTTTTTCCTCTACTCCTGATTTTCTTCCTCTTCTTCTACTAATTTTTTCCTATTCTCCTGATGTTTCTTCTTCTACTACTCTTTCCTCTTCTCATGATGTTTCTTCCTCTTCTTCAAATTATCCTCTTCTCCTGATTTTTCTTTTTCTTCCTTTAATACTTTATCCTCTTCTCCTGATGTTTCTTCTTCTTCTTCTACTACTCTTTCCTCTTCTCCTGGTGTTTCTACTTCTTCTTCTACTACTCTTTCCTCTTCTCCTGATGTTTCTTCTGTTTCTACTACTTTTTCCTCTTTTCCTGATGTTTCTTCTCCTTCTACTACTCTTACCTCTTCTCCTGATGTTTCTTCTTCTACTACTACTCTTTCCTCTTATCCTGATGTTTCCTCTTCTTCTACTACTAACTCTTTCCTCTTCTCCTGATGTTTCCTCTTCTTCTACTACTACTCTTTCATCTTCTCCTGATGTTTCTCCTTCTTCTACTAACTCTTTCCTCTTCTCCTAATGTTTCTTCTTCTTCTACTACTTTTTACTATTCTCCTGATGTTTCTTCTTCCTCTCCTCTACTACTCTTTCCTCTTCTCCTAATGTTTCTTCTTCTTCTACTACTCTTTCCTCTTCTCCTGATGTTTCTTCTTCTTCTACTGCTTTTTCCTCTTCTCCTGATGTTTCTTCTTCTTCTACTACTCTTTCCTCTTCTCCTGATGTTTCTTCCTCTTATTCTACTAATTTTTCCTATTCTCCTGATGTTTCTTCTTCTTATTCTACTGCTTTTTCCTCTTCTCCTGATGTTTCTTCTTCTTATTCTACTGCTTTGTCCTCTTCTCCTGATGTTTCTTCTTCTTATTCTACTAATTTTTCCTCTTCTCCTGATATTTTTTCCTCTTCTTCTACTACTTTTTCCTCTTCTCCTGATGTTTCTTCCTCTTATTCTACTGCTTTTTCTTCTTCTCCTGATGTTTCTTCCTCTTATTCTACTGCTTTTTCCTCTTCTCCTGATGTTTCTTCTTCTTCTACTGCTTTTTCCTCTTCTCCTGATGTTTCTTCTTCTTCTACTACTACTCTTTCCTCTTCTCCTGATGTTTCTTCTTCTTATTCTACTAATTTTTCCTATTTTCCTGATGTTTCTTCTTCTTATTCTACTACTTTTTCCTCTTCTCCTGATGTTTCTTCCTCTTCTACTGCTACTTTTTCCTCTTCTCCTAATGTTTCTTCTTCTTCTTCCACTACTTTTTCCTCTTCTCCTGATGTTTCTTCTTCTTCTACTGCTACTTTTTCCTCTTCTCCTGATGTTTCTTCATAATCTTCTTCTACTTGTTCCTCTTCTCCTGATGTTTCTTCATAATCTCTTCTACTTTTTCCTCTTCTCCTGATTTTCTTCTTATTCTTCAACTTTTTCCTCTTCTCCTGATATTTCTTCATAATCTTCTTCTACTTTTTCCTCTTCTCCTGATTTTTCTTCTTATTCTTCAACTTTTGCTTCTTCTCCTTATTTTCTTCTACTACTTTTTCCTTTCCTCCTGACTTTTCTTCTACTACCTTTTCCTCTTCTGATTTTACTTCTACTACCTTTTCCTGTTCTCCTGATTTTTCTTCTACTACTTTTTCCTGTTTCTTCTTCTGCTTTACACCACAACTCCAGGTATAGTTTGTGGCACTACTGACAGACTTAGTGAAACTTCTCAATTTTTCACTATCTTTTGTAATATTTTGGATCTCGTGGTCTATCCACTCTACAATGTTATCTTCCCATCACTTTCTTCTACTCCCACTTCTCGCTCCTGACACAATTCCTAGCAATACTAAAGAAAAAGGAAGAAAAAAGTGGTATGGTGACAGCTTTACGTGGTAATGGACGAAACAAAAGTCGACGTTTCGGCCAAGTAGGCCTTCATCTGTACGAACAACAAACACAAAAATTATATATAACGATATATTAACAAATCTAACTACATGGCGATAATATGCTAGATACTAAAGAGAGGAAAAATAAAAAAAATGGTCACTTCCCTGTGTTCCTGAGCTGGGTCAGTCTCCAAATGGACTAAACTGATACGGCACAATTCCTTCAAGAATGAAATTTTTTAAAAACCAAACCATCACGATACGTAATCAAACCATCACAATACGTAACCAAACCATCACGATACGTAACCAAACCATCACGATACGTAACCAAACCATCATGATACGTAACCAAACCATCACGATACGTAACCAAACCATCACGATACGTAACCAAACCATTTCAATTTGCTTTTAATCACAATAGTCAGAAGATAACTGTGAACTCCGGATTACTCACTCATCATGTACCATGCCGGTTGGCGTAGGCGATCATGTCCCTCCACAATCTTCTATCTACAGTGCATCGTATCAGTTCTGTTGTTGAATGTTTTCCATGCCATGACACCAAGCTATCCAGTATTTTCTCTCTTTGTCGTCCGCGATCTCTCCTTCCTTTCATTTTGCCAGTTGTAACCAAGTATTCCAACTTTCCTCTTCTCATGATGTGCCCGAAAAATGTTGATTGCTTCTTTCTGATGTTTTTTAAGAGCTCCCTATTTGTGTTGGCCTCTTTGAGAACTTCCTCATTGGTCTTTTAATCTGTCCAGGGAACGTTCAACATTCTTCTGAGAAATCCCATCTCTGTGGCCTCTAATCGTCTTTTCATTTGTTTGTCTACTGTCCATGATTCGCTTCCATAGGTCAGAATTGGTTCTATATAGCACCGATGAACTCTCTTTCTCATTTTTATTGATCCGGATTACTAGCTGCATCATTTAGCGAACGTTTTAACTTGTGATACGATCTAAGTACGAGATGTTCAAGATCTTACGATACCATTTCAGCTCCATATCTAGTATTTCCTTCTGTAATTTCAAGGTTTCATCAATTTTTTTTTCCGTTCGCCAGTTTTACCTCTGACGAAGTCCCTTGAGACTATGAACTTAATTTTGCGTGTTAATCCATTTTTCCCTGGCAGCCGTGTGCACAAGGTTCCCTCGCCGCACAGGCAGATAACTCCGACTTTAGAGGTACTCATATTTTTTCCGTCGATGAGTAATTGACGTTTCAAGCCGGGCCTCGCTGCTGAGACCAGGGGTGGTTGCCGCAGAGAGAAATCATAAATAAAAATCCCAACCGGTGTAGCCGGGTTTTGAACCCACAACCTCTCTGTCTCGAAGCCGGCGTCAACTCGAGACCAACTAGTCAACCCATCATTAAAGTTGACACAATTGAAAAATTGATTTTATATTTGAAGAAGAGTTTTTCTCTGTCTTTAGCTCAAGCCCACTTGCGAACATTTTATAGAAAAATCCAGAAATTTTCTACATTTTATATCTTCACTCGGAGGTCAGCCGCCTGACAGCAACAGAGCTGGTATCTGTCAACAACTCATAGCTGATGGTTTGTGCCGGGATCGGTAAACCAGAACCATCCAGATCCTACTCAACCTTTTTGCGGTGCCTCTAGAAATAGACTTACAAATCTAGTTTGGCTCAATGAGACGGGATTGAAGAGGGAAGGCAGCCCGGTACTCAAAATGTCGTGCTGAAGTCGGATGTTTTAGGCCGAAAGGAGCAAAGAGAACCATAGCACATCTACGCCCATTTAACGTTCTTTTAAAGATGGATGACGAAGTGAACAATCAATTACATTAGTAGTCATTGGGTGAACAATCAATTCCATTAGTAGTCATTGGGTGAACAATCAATTCCATTAGTAGTCATTGGGTGAACAACAGAAAGAAAGAAAGAGATTTCCTCATCCCGCTTAATAACCCTCGCACTCTCAATCTCAATCACATTTGTTCTCTTTTTAACATCTTTCCCTAAATCATTAATCAGCCATTACTTCATTGCACTCGATATTTACAGCCTCAACGACAAAAAAAGACATTATGGTTTCAATAAAGAATAATGCATCTTCAAAATGCAAAATTAAATGATGGTTATATATAAAGAAGAAGTGGAAGATGCCTTGCGCAATATGAAAGCAGGAAAAGCTACGGGAACAGATAATATAACTAAAGAAGAGATTGAAGCCATCAGTGATTTTGGAATAGACATACTAACAGAAATATTGAATGATATCTACAATAGCGGATATATACCAGGCGACCTGCTCAAATCAATATTCATATCCCTACCAAACAAATCTGGTGCGATTGAATGCGGTGATCATCGCACAATAAGCCTGATGAGTCACATGACTAAGATATTATTAAGAATCATCATGCGAATAATGCGAAACAAAATCAGTCCAGAAATTAGCGATGAACAGTGTGGTTTTGTTAGAGATGAAGGAACAAGCAATGACACATACATAAGAAGATCTTTAGTAGAAAGAGCCATAGAGGTGAAAACAGATCTATACCTATGTTTCATAGATTATACCAAGGCATTTGACAAAGTAAATCACCAAAAAATAAAATAAAAATTAGAAAGCATAAACGTAGACAGCTAAGATTTAAGAATAATGAAGAACATGTACTGGCAACAAACAGTGGCCATAAGAGCTGGAAATCAATTGGGAATGTTTCAACAAATAAAATAGGGTGTCAGGCGAAGTTGTGTGCTGTCACCAGATTTGTTTAATATTTATAGTGAGATTATTTTAAGATCCACAAGGGGCATGCCTGGAATAAAAATCGGAGGTAATAATATAAATAATCTAAGGTATGCTGATGATACAGTCGCTAAGAGTTAAAATGAGTTACAAGAAATGTTGGACACTATAGTGAAGGAAAGCAAAAAAATAAAAGGATTCAGTCTTAACACTAAAAAGACAGAAGTAATGGTTGCAACAAAGAAATAGACATCACCTCAGTGCAAAATATAGACATGTAGAACAATATTAAAACAGGTAAATGCATTTAAATATTTGAGAACTTTGTTAACCTCAGACGGAAGATGTACAACACAGGTGAGATGCAGAACAGCTCAGGCAAAATCAGCTTTAAAAAAAATGAGGAAGATACCATGCAATCCATTTTTGACAAACTAAACAAGAAAAAGAGTTCTTAAATATTATGTAGAGCCAGTCTTAACATATGGATGTGAATCACGGACAATAGGGCAACAAACAAGAAAATCAATGGAGTCTGTAGAAATGTGGGTTTACAGAAGAATGTTGAGAATACCAAGAACAGCTAAGAAGAGTAATGAAGATGTTCTGAGAGAGGTCAAAGCAAAAGGAGAGCTAATTTCCAATATTAGGAAGAAACACTCATCATTTTTTGGCCATGTAATGAGAAGAGAACAACTGGAATATATTGTGGCAACTGGAAAAATTGAGGGACGAAGAGATAGAGGGAAGCAAAGAGAAAAGATACCAGACAGCTTAAGAGAATGGCTTGGCAGAAGGTCAACAACAGAAATGATAAATAACTGTCAAGATCGAAAGTTGTGGAGAGACATGATCATCTACGGCAGCAGCCCGGTACCTGATGATGATGATGCTATATATTTATCCCTAAAATTATGTTTAATCTTTGAAAATTACTGTAGTTATGTTGTACCGCCGGTTAAGGGGAGATCATTCATTTCGCTTTAAATAATTACCGGACTAAACTATATAAAACTTT
Source organism: Megaustenia siamemsis (assembly GCA_032433765.1). Taxonomy (NCBI): domain Eukaryota; kingdom Metazoa; phylum Mollusca; class Gastropoda; order Stylommatophora; family Ariophantidae; genus Megaustenia; species Megaustenia siamemsis. Next base: position 45,283,839 of record JAVIAB010000108.1, on the reverse strand, counting down.
ACCAGCTTCTCATTTCAGGTGCTTTTTTATAAAAATAAATTATGCGTGGGCATTTAATGGATTAACTTTGTATGTCCCGGTGTGCTGTCCTGATGAAATATCCCCTAATTTTAGATGAGTCATCTGACATATTCACTCAAAACACTTGTGCTTTTTAATTCGTCTTTTTAAAGACTCGACCCTAGATTGTTTCTTTTTTTTCTGGAATTAGGGGTCTTCTAACCACCGAACAAAGTGCAATGTTTTTTCGTTGGGAATTAGGATGTTCTAACCACCAAACAAAGTTCAATGTTTACTCAAAGGGAATTAGGATTTTCTAACCACCAAACAAAGTTCAATGTTTACTCAAAGGGAATTAGGATTTTCTAACCACCAAAAGAAAACAAACGATGAAGTCTTAAAACAACTAAAAACAATTCAAAAAAGACAAACGCGATTTTTCGGCCATGTTTAAAGACACAACAGCCTACTAAAAGTAATCTTGGAGAGGGAAATACAAGGTAAAAGAGGCAGAGGCAGACCAAGACTAACATGGACTAGTAACATCAAAAGTTGGACAAAGCAGCCTATGACAACCTGCACCATCAAAGCAAGAGACAGAGCAGAATGGCGCTCCATGGTAGCCAAACTTCGTTGCGGAGATGGCACTCGATGATGATGATGAACCACCAAACAAAGTGCACTGTTTTTTTTAAAGGGAATTAGAAGTTTTCTAACTACCGAACAATGTGTAATGTTTACTCCAAGGTAATTAGGGGTTTTCCACTGACACTGAAAAAGTGTAATGTTTATTCAAAGGGAATTAGGAGTCTTCTAACTACCAAACAAAGTGCAATGTTTATTCAAAGGGAATTAGGAGTCTTCTAACTACCAAACAAAGTGCAATGTTTATTCAAAGGGAATTAGGGGTCTTCTAACTACCAAACAAAGTGCAATGTTTATTCAAAGGGAATTAGGAGTCTTCTAACTACCAAACAAAGTGCAATGTTTATTCAAAGGGAATTAGGAGTCTTCTAACTACCAAACAAAGTGCAATGTTTATTCAAAGGGAATTAGGGGTCTTCTAACCACCAAACAAAGTGCAATGTTTATTCAAAGTAACACTACACTTCCTAGCTGAAATACTTTACGAGACTAAACTTGACCTTTACCTATTATTTTTGTAAAGCCCAGAATGTCACATGCTGACCATTGAAGTGTGTTTTCAGGATTAAGCGTTGCTGTGGGAATCATGTGTCCATTTAGTTTCTGACCCTCCACCCACCCACGCCTCTCACGACACCTTCATGACCACAACCTCGACGCCTCTCACGACACCTTCATGACCACAACCTCGTCGCCTCTCACGACACCTTCATGACCACAACCTCGACGCCTCTCACGACACCTTCATGACCACAACCTCGTCGCCTCTCACGACACCTTCATGACCACAACCTCGTCGCCTCTCACGACACCTTCATGACCACAACCTCGTCGCCTCTCACGACACCTTCATGACCACAACCTCGTCGCCTCTCACGACACCTTCATGACCACAACCTCGTCGCCTCTCACGACACCTTCATGACCACAACCTCGTCGCCTCTCACGACACCTTCATGACCACAACCTCGTCGCCTCTCACGACACCTTCATGACCACAACCTCGTCGCCTCTCACAACACCTTCATGACCACAACTTCGTATCCAGCCCAGTATCATTACAGCCCACGTATAAGAAGTTCATAGGCAAATAATAAAACATAAACATGATTATGAAACTTTCGAGACGGAAGATAAACGAGTCATTTCAGTGGGGCATCTATGCTTACATCACTCGGGGATATCCCCAAATAATCAACAACAGAAAACACAAAGAACAATTTTGGACCCTTTGCCTTAAGTATCGTGTACACAGATTTTGTTTATTGTCACGTATTGACATATAATGGATGTGAATCATGGACGATAGGACAACAGACAAGGAAATGACTGGAGTCTGTAGAAATGTGGTTTTACAGAAGAATGTTGAGAATACCATGGACAGCTAAGAAGAGTAATGAAAACGTCCTGAAAGAGGCCAAAGCAAAAAGAGAGCTAATTTCCAAGATTAAGAAGAAACAATCATCATTTTTGGGCCATGTAATAAGAAGGGAACAGCTGGAATATATTGTAACAACTGGGAAAATTGAGGGACGAAGAGATAGAGGGAAGCAAAGAGAAAAAATACCAGACAGCTTAAGAGAATGGCTTGGCAGAAGGTCAACAACAGAAATGATAAATAACTGTCGAGATCGAAAGTTGTGGAGAGACATGATCACCTACGCCAGCAGGCCCGGTATTTGATGATGATGGCATAAAGGTACGTAGATGTGAGATAAGATATTTGCGAGAAACCTTATGTGTCACCATGAGACAGAACAGTTTAAGAATCCCTGATTGAATGCACGTTTGTAGATGTCACGGCTGCTTATTTGAATCTAAATGTGGCATTTTAATTATAACACTGAAAACGATGGAAAATAAATGCGTGAGGATGATCTGAATTTACAATATTCATATCTTTTTAATTTAAGTTTTCTATTTTCTTAAAGAAGGTTTGGTTCCCGATTGTAATACCATTCAACAATGTAACAGTTATAATCAATTTAATCATCATATTGGAGCCAGTGGCGGGGTGTGCTAAACACTCCAAGGTATGGTGACATCTTTACAAATAAAGAACACAACACAATACTGACGTTTCGGCCTGTGGCACAGGCCGAAACGTCAGTATTGTGTTGTGTTTTTTATTTGTAAAGCTGTCACCATACCTTGGAGTGTTTAGCACACCCCACCACTGGCTCCTTGCTACCAGCTTTACCGCAGCATTGCAATTATTTGCCTGTTCCCTAATCATCGTATTCATCGCCATCATTATCATTATTACTCTGGTCACAATAGTCACTACCACCAGCATCATCATTATCATCGTCATCATCATTGTCAGATTATCATCATGATCATTATTTTCATCATCATCATTAGCATCATCAACATTATTTTCATCTTCCCCATCACCTTCATTATCATCATCGTGATCACCATTAGAATTACCATGACCGTTTACAGTAATCAAATAATGGTATTGCCATCATCGTCATTATCATCATCATTACCTATATCACCATCACCATTAACATCGAAACATAACCATCATGATGTGCACTAAAAAGTAAAAAAAAGTAAAGTACCCTCGTCACGCCAAGTGGCGTATAGGGAAATATGGTGTTAGTGACCCTATATTTTACAGACCTTCAGCACATGATTTTTGGGGTAATGTGGTCTGTATTACGCCCGTGCTGCTTTACTTTCCCAGAAAAAAATCCGGTACCCATTTAAGGCTGGGTGAACCAGGAAGCCGTCGGTTGGGATCGAACCCTACCCCTTGTCCTTTGTAGTCCAGTTAACTAACCACTGAGCTATCGCGACTACCGATGTGCACTAAGATTAACATTATCATCATAATTATCATCACCACCACCATCATCAACATTATCATTAGCCATCGTTACTATTAGTGCTTCCCAAATGGACTACCGACGTTCGGACATCCCGTGTTCGATTCCCGCTGGGAGCAGTGTGATTTCTACTCGTGGTTGGAAAAAAGAAATACCACCACGGTCGACCCAGCCATTGGCAGAAATGGGTACCAGGGTATTACCCTGGGAAGGTGAGGAATGTCGCTTCGCATCTGAGTTTCGATGCTTGAGGCGACACTATACAGAAATCTCCGAAAATGTCTGGATAGGCGGCCGAGCACATATGGGTGGAAACTCGCGTGCTAAGACGCCGGTTCAAGTACTTTACCTTGACCTTTACTATTAGAGCTATTTCAATAGAGTTTATTAGCCGGAACATTTTTAAAACCGTTATTTTGACACTTTATATTTTGAATGAAATATTGAATGTTCCACCTCAATGTGTTTATAAATTAATATCATCATCATCATCGAGTGCCATCTGTGCAACGAAGATTGGCTACCATGGAGCGCCATTCTACTCTGTCTCTTGCTTTGATGGTGCAAGTTGTCTTACGCTGATTTGTACATCTTATTATTTTACTCATCCATGTTAGTCTTGGTCTGCCTCTGCCTCTTTTACCCTGTATTTTACCCTCCAAAATTACTTTTAGTAGGCTGTTGTGTCTTTTAACATGGCCTAAACATCGCATGTCTTGTTTGATTTGTGTTTAGTAGTTCTCTTTTCAATTTTAGTTGTTTTAAGACTTCATCGTTTGTTTTCTTTTTTTTTTCCATCCAATTCTTATGTAAATCAACATTTCAATGGCTTTAAATTTTCTGTTCTGTTTTCTTGTCTAATCACCATGTTTCTCCACCATACAGGAATGTTGAGAAGATATAACATTTTAGTATTCTTGGTTTTAAACCTAGTGTTATTTGTTTTGATGTTAGTATATTATATATTTGTTAGTAGTAAATTACTATATTACAACCAAGTGAAACAGAATGTGCTATTGAAAAAAATTACACAGAATCTGAATGTTATATTTTGAAATGAGTAAATACAACTAAAATATCCGTTATAAACATCTGTGATGTATGTTGGTTTTGCTTTGAGGCAGAGTAACTACAACCAAATATACACACCAGACGCAAGACTATGGAAACGTGAGCAACTGTTTCAGATTACACCAAGCAACGACAGAACTCCGAGGGCTCTGAGAGATCTACGGACAGCGTGGGAAAGATATTTCTCTTGAAAACATCAAATACTTTTGACAAATCATTACGTGGTCATACTAACAAGCTAACCTCTTTCTGGAATGCGAATTTAGACGGGCTAAAGAGGAGCTATCCATATTCTAGACTCTATGAAGGGAGGGGGTTTTGATGTTTGATAGTTTTTCACAATCATGTTGCATAATATAGAGAAAAGAAAATAAGAATGGTTCGAAGTGCACGAATTAAGTAGGACAGCGAGTTTTAAATAAAAACAGTCGCGGTAACACGAACAAAAACACAAGCAGCAGGTGTCAACAATGAATGTAATCAGAGAAAAATAAGATAATGTATCAGATGTCAATAACAAAAATATAGAACGAACAAAGAAACGTGGGATAGACGCTAACATATACAAAAGGCCGATGTGAAAACTGAAACTACCAATGAAAAAAAAAAGGCTATTCTGAAAAAAATAATTTAAGAAACGTCTTTTTAAATAATGAAATGTTTTAACTTAAAGCAGAGAGATATAAAGAACACGCTAAGATGCATATACGCAAGGAAAAGAAAATATAAAGATATTCAAACAAAATATCAAGACAAAAACGTATGAAACGAATAATTAAAATCATCAAGTATCGGGCCTGCTGGCGTAGGTGATCATGTCTCTCCACAACTTTCGATCTCGACAGTTATTTATCATTTCTGTTGTTGACCTTCTGCCAAGCCATTCTCTTAAGCTGTCTGGTAATTTTTCTCTTTGCTTCCCTCTATCTCTTCGTCCCTCAATTTTTCCAGTTGTTACAATATATTCCAGTTGTTCTCTTCTCATTACATGGCCAAAAAATGATGATTGTTTCTTCCTAATCTTGGAAATTAGCTCTCTTTTTGTTTTGACCTCTTTCAGAACATTTTCATTACTCTTCTTAGCTGTACATGGTATTCTCAACATTCTTCTGTAAAACCACATTTCTACAGACTCCAGCTATTTTCTTGGCTGTTGTCCTATTTTCCATGATTCACATCCATATGTTAATACTGGCTCTACATAACATTTGAGAACTCTTTTTCTAGTTTCTATTTTCAAAAATGGATTGCATGGTATCTTCCTCATTTTTTGGAAAGCTGCTTTTGCCTGAGCCATTCTGCATCTCACCTCTTTTGTACATCTTCCGTCTGAGGTTAACAAAGTTCCCAATTATTTAAATTCATTTACCTGTTTTAATATTGCTCCACTTGTCTTTATTTTGCACTGAGGTGATGTCTTTTTCTTTGTTGCTACGATTACTTCTGTATTTATAGTATTAAGACGGAATATTTTTTTTTTTTTTTTTGCTTTCCTTCACTATAATGTCTAACATTTCTTGTATCTCATTTTAACTCTTGGCGACTGTATCATTAGCATTCATTAAATTATTTATATTATGACCTCCAATTGTTATTCCAGGCATGCCCCTTATGGATATTTAAAAAATCTCAATATAAATATTAAACAAATCTGTTGACAGCACACAACCTTGTCTAACATCCTGTTTTATTTGTTGAAACATTTCCAATTGGTTTCCAGTTCTTATGGCCGCTTTTTGTTGCCAGTACATGTTCTTTATTATCCTTAGATCTTTTCTGTCTACTTTTATGCTTTCTAAAATTGTTATTATTTATTGGTGCTTTACTTTGTCAAATGCCTTGGTATAATCTATGAAACATAGGTATATTTCTGTTTTCACCTCTATGGCTCTTTCTACTAAAGATCTTATGATATAAATGGCAGTGTTCGTTCCTTTACCTCCAACAAGACCACATTGTTCATCGCTAATTTCTGGACTGATTTTGTTTCGCACTCTTCGCATGATGATTCTTAGTAATATCTTAGTCATATGACTCATAAGGCTTATTGTGTGATGATCATCGCATTCAATCGCACCAGATTTCTTTGGTAGGGCTATGAATATTGATTTGAGCAGGTCGTCTGGTATATATCCGCTGTTGTAGATATCATTCAATATTTTTGTTATTATTATTTCTATTCCAAAATCACCCATGGCTTCAATCTCTTCTTTAGTTGTATTATCTGGTCCAGGAGCTTTTCCTGCTCTCATATTGTGCAAGGCGTCTTTCACTTCTTTTCTGAGTATTTCCGGTCGTTCTCCATTATCTTCAATATTTACTTATGTTCGTTCATCATTATAAATATCTTTAATGTATTCTATCCATCGTTCGCTTATGCTTTCTTATTCATCCAACAGTTCTTCTTCGCTTGATTTTAAACATCCAGTTTTTGATTGCCGTTTTCTTCATGTTAATTATCAATTAGTTTGTATATAGTTTTAGCATCACCTTTTTACTGCATTAAAATTTTTTCAGTATTTCCCACTCTTCATCAATGCTTTGTATCTTCTCTATTGCATTGTACCGGGTCTGAATTGTGATTTTATATTTGTCTTCCAGCTTCTTGTCTGATGTGAGTAAATCTAAATTTAACTTGATGTTAACTGAGGCTTGTTTTGTTGTTTTTAATTTTACTCTAAGCTTTCCCACAACTTAAATTACAACAATTAAAATACATAGACATTAACATTCAATGCAAGATAAACATATGATATGTCGATGATAGAAATAGACAAATGTTATCATTGTGTCGCATATCATTTGCAGAATGTTCTCTTCATCATCATCATCATCATCATCATCATCATCATCATCATCATCATCATCATCATCATCATCATCATCATCATCATCATCATCATCAACATCATCATCATCATGTGCCATACCGATTGGCGTAGGCAATCATTTCCTTCCACAATCTTCTATCTACAGTGCATCGTATCAGTTCCGTTGTTGACTGTTTTCCATGCCATGACACGAAGCTATCTAGTGTTTTCTCTCTTTGTCTTCCGCGATCTCTCTTTCCTTGAGATTTGTCTGCTGTAACCAAGTATTCCAAATTTCCTTTCCTCATGATGTGACCGAAAAATATTGATTGTTTCTTTCTGATGTCTTTTAGGAGCCCCCTTTTTGTGTTGGCCTCTTTGAAAATTTCCTCATTGGTCTTTTTAGCTGTCCAGGGAACATTCAACACTCTTCAGTGAAATCCCATCTCTGTGGCACTTAACCGTCTTTTCATTTGACGAGATAACCATATCTTCCATTATTGTTCCTTCCAGCTTACTGTGTCTTTTAAAGAAGCCATTTTATTTTAATTTCCCCTCTAAGATGTTTGTAAACCAGTTCTTTTTATTCTTAACGTCCTTTAATATGTCTTCATTGCTCTTTCTCAAATCCAATGTATCGTAAGTATTTTTTATCCAGTGTATCGTAAGTATTTTTTATCCAGCGTATCGTAAGTATTTTTTATCCAGTGTATCGTAAGTATTTTTTATCCAGTGTATCGTAAGTATTTTTTATCCAGTGTATCGTAAGTATTTTTTATCCAGTGTATCGTAAGTATTTTTTATCCAGTGTATCGTAAGTATTTTTTATCCAGTGTATCGTAAGTAATTTTTATCCAGTGTATCGTAAGTATTTTTTATCCAGTGTATCGTAGGTATTTTTTATCCAGAGTATCGTAAGTATTTTTTATCCAGTGTATCGTAGGTATTTTTTATCCAGTGTATCGTAAGTATTTTTTATCCAGTGTATCGTAAGTATTTTTTATCCAGTGTATCGTAGGTATTTTTTATTCAGTGTATCGTAGGTATTTTTTATCCAGTGTATCGTAGGTATTTTTTATTCAGTGTATCGTAAGTATTTTTTATCCAATGTATCGTAAGGATATTTTATCCAATGTATCGTAAGGATATTTTATCCAATGTATGGTAAGTATTTTTTATCCAGTGTATCGTAAGTATGTTTTATCCAATGTATCGGAAGGATATTTATCCAATGTATCGTAAGTATTTTTTATCCAATGTATCGTAAGTATTTTTCTATAGAAAATGGTGTAGTCAGACGTAGAAACGGAATATTCAGATGCACACATGTTATGCAATTGATGATGACAGTTCTTGAAAAATAATTTAATACATGCGTATATGTAAATGCTAAAATAGACAGAAGCTGAAACAGAATATAAATATACATCCGTTATGTGCTAAAGATTAAAGCATATACACCGCCTTATAATTTAAGACATACACGCATATATGATGTCATCAATACACGTTAATAAATGCTGAAACGAGATTTAAAGAACGTGGTCATACATCAACGCCAAAACTAAAAATGAATATATTTCAAATAATTCCCAGGATTCCAGAAGAGACAGTTGATGAAACATGAGGTTAAGGTATTTGTTTCAAACGTAGACGCTGAAAACAGGCAAATGTTGACAAATGATCACTTCTTCTTCTTTCCTTCCTCATTTGCCTTTCAGCGTCGAGGGGAGATATAATTTGCGGTTTTTTGCTCTTCTGTTCGCCTCTGCTGCTGTTATGTTTCCTAGTGCTTCTAATATTCCATCGATCCATCTTTTTCGTGGTCGACCATTGGGTCTGGTGTTCTCACAACGTTTGTTGAAGGCTCGTTGTGTTGTGTTTTGATATTTCTGCCGTGTCACGTGGCCAAACCATTTTATCTGTTGTTTCTTTATATATTCTATGGCGGGGGCTATTCCTAGCGGTTTTCTCAGTTCTTCATTTCTGATATCATCTCTCAGATTGTTTCCTGTCATTCGTCTGAATTATTTCATCTGAGTAGAGGTTATTTTTCTTATTGTTTTTGCCTCTAGGGTCCAGGTCTGGCATTGGTAGCACAAGGTTATTAATATTATAATTTTTTTTTGGTACCTCGTCACGCCAAGCGGCGTATAGGGAAATATAGTTTTAGTGACCCTATATTTTACAGACCTTCAGCACATGATTTTTTGGGTAATGTGGTCAGTATTACGCCCGTGCTGCTTTACTTTCCCAGAAAAAAATCCGGTACCCATTTAAGGCTGGGTGAACCCGGAAGCCGTCGGTTGGGATCGAATCCTACCCCTTGTCTGTGGTAGTCCAGTTCACTAACGACTGAGCTATCGCGGCTCCCTAATATTATAATACACGTAATTAATATGATCGTGTACACTGTATCTGAAATCAAAGCTTCAGATGGGAACCAGAGGGCAAAAGAAAAAAGAGACTGACCTAGAGAAACATTTAAGAAACATTGAGACGAGAACCAATCACATCAGGCATCAGATTCCTTGCCAAGTTTGAGAGGCTTGGCCAGATTAGATGCTTTTGGCGTGATAGAATGCCGGTCTTTTTAAAGGCCTGACACGTGATAGCAAATGATCACTGAACAGTGACAATATAGACTCTCTGCCCTAGATGCCGTCGTCGGCTCGAGAGAACAAGACAGATGTAGGAAGGTTTTTGGCTTGTTTGAGGCACAAGTAAGCGAATCAATTCAGAGGAAGAGGTATGTTTACAGCATTCGGAAAAAAATGACAAATAATCAACAAGAGAAAAAAAAATATGGTGCGAAGAAGGATCGGACCCGTACTTTTTGGTACAGCGCCTTGCCATGAAAAACCAAACTAGGTTGGCTAGGGATCACTGTCAACTCGGCTAACTTACAAAATGAAGTAGTTTAGCTACGTATCTCAATTGTCTGGCAGAGTAATGACTGTCATGACTGTGAAAAGAGGAGATAACATAAGGAATGAATTATACTCGACTTTGCAGAGTCCCAAAAAATGAATGAAGTTAGAGAGAAATGGAGAAGCCTCTCAGTTGTGCCCTAACGACCCCACGTTGATGAGATGGCGTCATGATGCACGACAGTTAGAAGCCTCTCAGTTGTGCCCTAACGACCCCACGTTGATGAGATGACGTACAGATGCACGACAGTTAGAAGCCTCTCAGTTGTGCCCTAACGACCCCACGTTGATGAGATGGCGTCATGATGCACGACAGTTAGAAGCCTCTCAGTTGTGCCCTAACGACCCCACGTTGATGAGATGACGTACAGATGCACGACAGTTAGAAGCCTCGATGACTATTGCGTTCGTTCCTTCTCAGAAGAATTGGGTTCAATTCCCATATTTTTTTTTCAGACCAGGAAGGCTTCGTGTTTGAACCAACCTCTAAATGTTGGCAATAGAGGTTTGTATGAAAAGTAAGGGTGGCCTGGCGTTCTACGTGCCACATCACACACAAATGTACCGTCAGTATTTGAAAAAATATGATCACTAACTCCATATTGTCTATGCGCCTATCATGATCGGAAGGGGGATTTATACTTAACGTAGACACGCCACGCACACAAGAAAACCACATACACTCACACAAGTACAAATATATACACACACAAGTACACACACACAAGTACACACACACACAAGTACACACACACAAGTACACACACACACACAAGTACACACACACACAAGTACACACACACACACAAGTACACACACACAAGTACACACACACACAAGTACACACACACACACACACAAGTACACACACACAAGTACACCCACACACAAGTACACACACACACACGCACAAGAACACACACACACAAGTACACACACACACAAGTACACACACACAAGTACACACACACACAAGTACACACACACAAGTACACACACACAAGTACACACACACAAGTACACACACACAAGTACACACACACAAGTACACACACACACGCACACAAGTACACACACACACAAGTACACACACACCCACACATACACACAAGTAAAGAAAACACACACAAGTACACACACACCCACACATACACACAAGTACGAACACCCACATTTTAGGTTACGCTGTTGGTAACGGGAGATAAAAAAAAAATCGAGTGCTCTTATGCAGGCCCTCAATGAGGCTCAATGAATACAAGGGGAGACGAGAGTACTTAAGGCATGTTTGATCACGTGTTTGCCAGACCCTGTAGACACTTAACCCTTTCTTGTAGATTGCCGTGTGTCTTCAGTATTACGTTATCATTACATCCTTCACATACCACGTTTCCTGCTGTAGATGCTCTAGTCTGTCTGCAATTTTCTGTTATTTTAATTGCTCACACCGTTTACTTGTCAGTTTTTTTATCATCATCATCCTGTGCCATACCGATTGGTGTAGCCGATCATGTCCATCCACGATCTTCTATATACAATGCATCATATCAGTTCCGTTGTTGACTGTTTTCCATGCCATGACACGAAGCTATCTAGTATCTTCTCTCTTTGTTGTCCGCGATCTTTCTTTCCCTGTATTTTGCCAGTTGTAACCAAGTATTCCAACTTTCCTCTTCTCATAATGTGCCCGAAAAATGTTGCTTGTTTCTTTCTGATTTTACGTAGGAGCTACCTTTTTTTGTGTTGGCCTCTTTAAGAATTTCCTTTTTGGTCTTTTTTAGCTGTCCATGAACTTTTTTTAAAAATAGAATTGCGAAAAAAAAACAACAAACATTTGACAAAGTAAAGAATACAACAAAATTCAAAATGTCCGCAGAATGGCAGCAATGATCTGGGGGTAACTAAGAATTGGCGGTGGAATTCCTAGTGTTACCAACGCTTTGGGCACGGCTAGTTTGACTGTCAGATCCCGGGACAAGGCAGGTTTGTTCTTAGGATCGACATCACCGCACACCGGACACATTCATAGGTGCTCCGATATCCCATTCGATAAAATTTCAGGAGAATCCTGACTCACGTGTACGAACTCCGTAGTACGGCCGTAGCAAGACGTGTTTCTGCCTCCGAAACTTTCATTATCATCAAGTACCGGGTCTGCTGGCGTAGGTGATCATGTCTCTCCACAACTTTCAATCACGACAGTTATTTATCATTTCTGTTGTTGACCTTCTACCAAGACATTTTCTTAAGCTGTCGGGTTTCTTTTCTCTTTACTTCCCTCTAACTCTTCGTCTATCAATTTTCCCAGTTGTTACAATATATTCCAGCTGTTCCCTTCTCATTACATGGCCAAATAATGATGATTGTTTCTTCCACATATTTGAATTTAGCTCTCTTTTTACCATGGCCTCTTTCTGAACGTTTTCATTACTCTTCTTAGCTGTCCATGGTATTCTCAATATTCTTCTGTAAAACCACATTTCTACAGACTCCACTGATTTTCTTGTCTGGTGTCCTGTTGTCCACGATTCACATCCATATGTTAAGACATAACATTTAAGAACTCATTTTATTGTTTCTATTGTCAAAAATGGATTGCATAGTATCTTCCTAATTTTATGGAAAGCTGCTTTAAAACCGAATCTTTAAAGATGTATATTTTACTACTTTTTATTTTTAAAAATATGCGTCCTAAAGAACTATGCGAGCAAAGGAGCGCTTTTAAACTCCCCCCCCCCCCCAACCTCCCTTCCGCGCGACGTCACCGACGACAGTTACTGGCAACTAAAAACAGCCACAACAACTAGAAATAAATTTAAAATATTTCAAACATAAAGCAAGGTGTGAGACAAATCTAGAGTGTATTTTGTCAGTGTTATGAGCTATATTAATATCTGCCTGCCTGCCTGCCTGTCTATCTGTCTACCTACCTACCTACCTGCCTATCTATCTATCTATCTATCTATCTATCTATCTATCTATCTATCTATCTATCTATCTATCTATCTATCTATCTATCTATCTATCTATCTATCTATCTATCTATCTATCTATCTATCTATCTATCTATCTATCTATCTATCTATCTATCTATCTATCTATCTATCTATCTATCTATCTATCTATCTATCTATCTATCTATCTATCTATCTATCTATCTATCTATCTATCTATCTATCTATCTATCTATCTATCTATCTATCTATCTATCTATCTATCTATCTATCTATCTATCTATCTATCTATCTATCTATCTATCTATCTATCTATCTATCTATCTATCTATCTATCTATCTATCTATCTATCTATCTATCTATCTATCTATCTATCTATCTATCTATCTATCTGCCTGCCTGCCTGCCTGCCTGCCTGCCTGCCTGCCGGCCTGCCTGCCTGCCTGCCTGCCTGCCTGTCTGTCTGTCTGTCTGTCTGTCTGTCTGTCTGTCTGTCTATCTATCTATCTATCTATTGTCCTTTCGAGCCCAAGACGGCTCATAGGGCAGAACTACAACCTCAAAAACAGAAACCTTGCATGCCAAAGTAGCACATATTGCAGAGATCACTGCTCTAAAATATATTACGCTGTTTCCATAACAATACTTTTTACAATGACAGCTTGTCAAACCATCGATCAACCTCCTTAGTCGCCTCTTACGACATGCCTGGAAGGTCACAGTGTCACTATTCTTTACTTCCCTCATAATGAGGCCCCGGTAACACACAGGGATATAGACAATGACAAATCCAGAATACCAATCGTGGTAATAATATAAACAAAGTGAGGCATAATGATGCCGCAGTCTTAATAACTAATAATTAAAAATGAGTTACTGTAAATGTGTGTAAAGGGGGAAAAACACACAAATAAAGAACTTACTCTCAGCTGCAAAAAAGATAGAAACAATGACTGCAACAAAAAAAGGACTTCTCAGAACTTGTCAAATAAATTAAATGGAATAGTGGTAAAAGTAATGAGCCTCGTCACGCCAAGTGGCGTATAGGGATTATGGTGTTGGTGACCATAATTTGTACAGACCTTCGGCACATGATTTTTGGGGTAATGTGGTCGGTATTTCGCCCGTGGGGATAGTGGTAAGACAGACCAATATATTCAAATGATAGGAAAGATGTGTAACTTCTGATTACAGATGTACAATAGAAGTAAGGTACAAAGTAGCTCAATCAAAGTTTCATACCAAAAAAACACGAAATGTATTAGGCAATTCATTTGATCAAAGAAGTCAAGAAGAAGAGTTATTCCTTGTTGTGTTGATCAGGTTTTAACGTATGGATACAAGGAAATACATTTCTGGAGAATACTCTGGATACAAGGAAATACATTTCTGGAGAATACTCTGGATACAAGGAAATACATTTCTGGAGAATACTCTGGATACAAGGAAATACATTTCTGGAGAATACTCTGGATACAAGGAAATACATTTCTGGAGAATACTCTGGATACAAGGAAATACATTTCTGGAGAATACTCTGGATACAAGGAAATACATTTCTGGAGAATACTCTGGATACAAGGAAATACATTTCTGGAGAATACTCTGGATACAAGGAAATACATTTCTGGAGAATACTCTGGATACAAGGAAATACATTTCTGGAGAATACTCTGGATACAAGGAAATACATTTCTGGAGAATACTCTGGATACAAGGAAATACATTTCTGGAGAATACTCTGGATACAAGGAAATACATTTCTGGAGAATACTCTGGATACAAGGAAATACATTTCTGGAGAATACTCTGGATACAAGGAAATACATTTCTGGAGAATACTCTGGATACAAGATAATACATTTCTGGAGAATACTCTGGATACAAGGAAATACATTTCTGGAGAATACTCTGGATACAAGGAAATACATTTCTGGAGAATACTCTGGATACAAGGAAATACAATTCTGGAGAATACTCTGGATACAAGGAAATACATTTCTAGAGAATACTCTGGGTACGAGGAAATACATTTCTGGAGAATACTCTGGATACAAGGAAATACATTTCTGGAGAATACTCTGGATACAAGGAAATACATTTCTGGAGAATACTCTGGATACAAGGAAATACAATTCTGGAGAATACTCTGGATACAAGGAAATACATTTCTAGAGAATACTCTGGATACAAGGAAATACAATTCTGGAGAATACTCTGGATACAAGGAAATACATTTCTGGAGAATACTCTAGACACACACTCTCTCTCTCTCTGCGATCAAGACTCAGTCAGAGTAGGATTCTAGACTCTCACATGAAGTCAGCTGTCTGTTTAAGTGAAATGATCGACCTCACAGACAGAACATTATAATCAGAGTCTGTTAGATCCACCCTGATTGAATACCTGTTAAAACGTTGCACTGTGTTCTGCGCCAGTGGCCCAGTGCATCCGTTTTCAGCCAGCATTTTATTCAGGTTTGCTTTTCTTAGCCTTTGATTGTCCCCAATCTTCCTGCAAGGCAGCAGATTGTCTTTTTCTGTAGGGGGATTCTGCCCTTAGATGGTCTGCCCTCCCATGTTAACGAGCACCATCTGCCCGAGTCACTAGAGGTGACTAACACAATCATGCACACACAAAGATATGAGAAGTGACTAACACTGACATACACACACAAAGATATGAGAAGTGACTAACACTGACATGCACACAACGATATGAGGCATGACTAACACTGACACACACCAAGGTATGACACACACACACACACACACACACAATCACACTAAGATATGAGATGTGACTAACACAGATACACTGTACAATATGAGATATGACTAACACAGATACACACACTAGGATATGAGATATGACTAAACACAGTCATACACACACAAAGATATGAGACATAACTAACATAGACATGCACACACAATGATATGAGATATGACTAAACACAAACACACAGAGATTTGAGACATGACTAACATAGACAGTCGCACACTAAGATATGAGATGTGACTAGCATGGACATACACACAAATATATGAGACATGACAAACATAGACATACACACACAAAGGTATGAGGTTTGTCTAACATAGACATGCACACAAAGATATGGGATATGACTAACATAGACATGCACACAAAGATATGAGATATAACTAACATAGACATGCACACAAAGATATGAGATATGACTAACACAAACATGCTCGCACAGAGATTTCACACATGACTAACACAGATACACACTAAGATATGAGATATGACTAAACACAGCCACACACAAAGATATGAGACATGATTAACACGGACACACACCAAGCTATGAGATATGACTAACACACACTAAGATATGAGCCATGTCTAGCACATACACACACTAGCCAAGATTTGAGCCATGGCTAGCACAGAAACACACCAAGATATGAGCCATGGCTAGCACAGAAACACGTTAAAATATGAGCCAGGGCTTCACTGAAACACACCAAGATATGAACCATGGTCAGCACAGACACACACCAAGATATGAACTATGGTCAGCACAGACACACACCAAGATATGAACTATGGCCAGCACAGATTCCCACCAAGATATCAGCCATGACTAGCACGGATATACACCAAGATATGGACCATGACCAGCACAGACACACACCAAGATATGAATCATGGCCAGCCCAGACACACACCAAGATATGAGCAATGGCCAGCATATACAACCACCAAGATATCAGCCATGGCTATCACAGTCTCCCAGGATACAAGGAAATACATTCTGGAGAATACTCTGGATACAAGGAAATACATTTCTGGAGGATACTCTGGATATAAGGAAATACATCTCTGGAGGATACTCTGGATATAAGGAAATACATCTCTGGAGGATACTCTAGGATACAAGGAAATACATTCTGGAGGATACTCTGGATATAAGGAAATACATTTCCGGAGGATACTCTGGATACAAGGAAATACATCTCTGGAGGATACTCTGGATACAAGGAAATACATCTCTGGAAGATACTCTGAATATAAGGAAATACATTTCTGGAGGATACTCTGGATACAAGGAAATACATTTCTGGAAGATACTCTGGATACAAGGAAATACATTTCTGGAGGATACTCTGGATACAAGCAAATACATCTCTGGAAGATACTCTGGATACAAGGAAATACATTTCTGGAGAATAATTTGGATACAAGGAAATACATTTCTGGAGAATACTCTGGGTACGAGGAAATACATTTCTGGAGAATACTCTGGATACAAGGAAATACATTTCTGGAGAATACTCTGGGTACGAGGAAATACATCTCTGGAAGATACTCTGGGTACGAGGAAATACATCTCTGGAAGATACTCTGGGTACGAGGAAATACATCTCTGGAAGATACTCTGGGTACGAGGAAATACATCTCTGGAAGATACTCTGGGTACGAGGAAATACATCTCTGGAAGATACTCTGGATACAAGGAAATACATCTCTGGAAGATACTCTGGATACAAGGAAATACATCTCTGGAAGATACTCTGGATACAAGGAAATACATCTCTGGAAGATACTCTGGATACAAGGAAATACATCTCTGGAAGATACTCTGGATACAAGGAAATACATCTCTGTAAGATACTCTGGATACAAGGAAATACATCTCTGGAGGATACTCTGGATACAAGGAAATACATCTCTGGAGGATACTCTGGATACAAGGAAATACATCTCTGGAGGATACTCTGGATACAAGGAAATACATCTCTGGAGGATACTCTGGATACAAGGAAATACATCTCTGGAGGATACTCTGGATACAAGGAAATACATCTCTGGAGGATACTCTGGATACAAGGAAATACATCTCTGGAGGATACTCTGGATACAAGGAAATACATCTCTGGAGGATACTCTGGATACAAGGAAATACATTTCTGGAAGATACTCTGGATATAAGGAAATACATCTCTGGAGGATACTCTGTTGGGGTAGAGAAGCTGCGCTAAAGAAGTTGTTAGTGAATTGAGGAGAAGTCGGGTTCGATTGACAGCATGTATGTTTACCCAGTTTTGATTGGGTAAATAGGGTGACCTGGCGTAATGCTGAACACATCACACATAAATATGACGTTAAGTATTGCAAAACATAGATACTAATATCATATTCTTCATACGCCTTTACATAACAGAGTACAATACAATACAATACAATACAATACAGTACAGTACAATACAGAACAGTACAATACAATACAATACAATACAATACAGTACAGTACAATACAGTACAATACAGTACAGTACAATACAGTACAGTACAATACAATACAATACAATACAGTACAGTACAATACAGTACAATACAGTACAGTACAATACAATACAATACAATACAATACAGTACAGTACAATACAGTACAATACAGTACAATACAGTACAGTACAATACAGTACAATACAGTACAATACAGTACAGTACAATACAATACAGTACAATACAGTACAATACAGTACAGTACAATACAGTACAATACAGTACAATACAGTACAATACAATACAATACAATACAATACAGTACAGTACAATACAATACAATACAATACAATACAGTACAGTACAGTACAGTACAATACAGTACAGTACAATACAGTACAATACAGTACAGTACAATACAATACAATACAGTACAGTACAGTACAATACAGTACAGTACAATACAGTACAATACAGTACAGTACAATACAATACAATACAATACAATACAATACAGTACAGTACAGTACAGTACAATACAGTACAGTACAATACAATACAATACAATACAATACAATACAGTACAGTACAGTACAGTACAATACAGTACAGTACAATACAATACAATACAATACAATACAATACAATACAATACAATACAATACAATACAATACAATACAGTACAGTACAATACAGTACAGTACAATACAATACAATACAATACAATACATTACAATACAGTACAGTACAATACAATACAATACAATACAATACAGTACAGTACAATACAGTACAGTACAATACAATACAATACAATACAATACAATACAATACAATACAGTACAGTACAATACAGTACAGTACAATACAATACAATACAATACAATACAATACAATACAATACAATACAATACAATACAATACAATACAATACAATACAGTACAGTACAATACAGTACAGTACAATACAATACAATACAATACAATACAACAGAACACAATACAATGCAATGGAATACAATACAAATCATAGCACATGGAGAGCAAAAATAAAAAAACATGGCACCGCAACTTTCGAGACAGTGCTGGTATCATATTCAGAAGACTAAAGGCGTAAGAGAAAAGAGACAAGGCCGGGTACCGCGGGTACACCTTGCTCGTTCTGAGGATTGATCTGACTGTCCAGGATTAGCAAATTCAGCCACGAGAGAAGCTGTTCAGTAAAGCAGCACCAAGTATGAGACACTAATGCTTTAACGAACTACTGGCTTATCATGACTGCTTGCTACCACCGTCTGTCAAGACGCCAAAGGCCATATACATATATACGTAACATGATACACTATAACATAATACAGCGCATCACAACACAACATATGGTATGTTATGCTACTTTATGTCGCGTAGCATTGCATTGCATTGCATTACATTGCGTTACGTTACTTTATGCTATAAAAGTAAGTAAAGAGCCCCGTCACGCCAAATGGCGTATAGGGAATATGGTGTTAGGGACCATAAATTTAACAGACCTTCAGCACATGCTTTTCGGGGTAATGTGGTCGGTATTACGCCCGCGCCGCTTTACTTTCCAGAAAAAATCCGGTACCCATTTAAGGCTGGGTGAACCCAGAAGCCGTCGGTTGGGATCGAACCCTACCTCTTGTCCTTTGTAGTCCAGTTCATTAACCACTGAGCTATCGCGGCTCCTACTTCATGTTATGCTCTATTATATTATGTTGTATTATATTATAAAGAGAATCCCGTAAATTATTTTGCACAAGAATCTTGAAAATACCATAGACAAGTAAAACAACGAAGTTCTAAAGAGACTAAAGCAAAGAAAAATCTAATTACAACGGCAGGCGAAAACGGTGAAATAAAACTGCATCGCTGTCTTGACTGTGTGAACGGGGGTGAGGGGGTAAAGATAAGCGTTGGCTGAACGGAGCGATATTCTGGAATATTGTTTCTCAATGTGGGTGCCACCGCCCCCCCCCCCTCCCCCGGTTATGTTGGCACGGTTCACGGGGTGGTAACAACATCGGGAGCAATTTCCGGAGGGGACAGAGAATGGGGGGGGGGGGGGGGGAGAGGATATAGGTGTTAACCAATAATGTGGCTGTGGAAGCATAAAGAATGAGGAGAAGGAAAGATTATTTTGAAGAAAAAAAATTGTGCGATGCCAGGATGATAAGCTGAGCATGTCGGGTGTCCGATGATCAAATCAATTCATCGTTTGATTTTTGGTGGATGTTTTTGTCAATTAATGCGAATCTACAGTAAGTGATCACATTCTTGTAGTTCTGAGAATGTGCGCAGTTATCAGAAGGGCACAATCTGATTACCGTGCCCATCTGTACCTGCAAACGTCAATCAGGTCTGATAAAACGTGTCAGATATTGTTTTAATTTGTTATCTGCATGTTTGTCACTATATTTTTTTCTCTTTGTTTGCCTAGAGAGGGTATATTTCCAGGAGGAATGAGACATTTTTTTTTTTACTGCTCAAAATGTTGTAGTCGACAAGAAAAGTTTAACCACCGTTCTAGACACCCCGAGGGGAATTATCAACCAACACCGAGCTGGCACAATCGATGCGTGGTAATGAACAGTTTCAGGAGAACATCAGACCACCTATGGGTGTGTCGCGACTGCAGTTGAGATAATTCTAACATTACAAGATATAACAATAACAATGTTTGGCTTATATTGAGAAGGGTACAACTGTAGTATATTGTGAGAACTAACAAATATATGTAAAGAAGAGAAGAGGGAAGCAGAGAGAAACGATATAAATATATTAAGAGAGTGTTATGAGTAGTATAGCAGGAAGGATTTGTTTAGCATTTAGGCGCTAAATTAACAAAGATATATAGTGTGGCGCGCGGCGCGCATAAAGCGTGCGGCGCAGGGGGAGTTAACCATGAACGCTCGTGTCCAGATGTTGACCTCTAGTCTCGGTGACCCCGGAAGTGACCTGTTTATGTCTGGTGTGTGCGGACTTTGGAGTTCTTTATGTACTTGATCGTTAGTGATAGGTTAGTAGATTATACAACAGCATTGAAAAACAATCAATATAAAACAGAAGACAAAAGATATATTTTATTCTTTTATTATCTCAATAGGTGTATAACATACAGTGGATATTATATAACATTACAAAAAAAATATTCAGTACACGAAGTAAATATATAGTACAAGGATATCATTTAGTTATACCTATGTAGTTGGATGTCTGCTTAGCTATGTGGCGTCGATGAAGCATAAGGGGTGAAACTGTTAGAGATTCCTGGTTAGGCTAAGCTGGTAGTGTAAAGAGTTAAATATCTAAAGGCGTAGTCGAGACGTTATCATCAGCTACCTTTCTTTTTATATAGAAATAGGAAAGAGCATTTCTTGTTTGACTGTAGGAAAATATAGAATTATTTAAGACTTTGAAACCTACATTTTTCTCACCCTTGGCCTTTTGCGGGGCGAGAACCTCTAAAAACATATCTTTATCTAATTTGTTGTGTTGCTTGCTTAGCCCTTTACAACTGATTTTATCGTAATCCCCACTACAATGGTACGCTTTACTACATAAGCTAACAAGAGCTGTCCCTTCGTACTCTAGTTTAAAAAGACCAGGCGTTCGTTTGGTGTACGCTTTAACGCCCTTACACTTTATACAGTCTGTCTTGCTAATATGTTCATCGCAGCGATGGGTGTTGGAGGTCGTCTACTGTATCGTGACGGGTGTACGGATGTCGTCTAGTGTGTCGGGATGGATGAAGGTAGATTGGTTAGTATGTCGGGATGGGTGTACGGAGGTCGTTTAGTGTGTCATGATGGGTGTATGCCGGTCGCCTAGTGTGGGATAAGGGTTGTATGGCGGTTGTCTAGTATATCATACTTTAATCAATCAATAAGAAAAAACGAAGCAACATTACATTCAACACTACTTATCTTAACTATAGCATACCTACTTTAAGCACATCAATAAAATTGAATAACGTGTTATCGTTAAGTCTTACCATACTTTAAGAGAAAACATTCAATCTTACAGTATAAAATATAGTCCCAATCATCTACAATGAATATAACCTATTATCGATAACCCTTAACATACTTTAAGAGAAAACAAGCCAACTTACTGTGCAAAACTCCGCTAGACTGAAGTGTAGTATGACCTTCCTTGAATCAATCAAACTTATAACGCCGTCTAGTTTAAATATAGCCTGGTAAGAAATAAATAAATTAGCCAATAAGCGAGTGACTAGGTCAACATCGACTGATATCTGGATTAACCAATCAGAGAAGAATATTAGTATAGGAGGCGGGGCAAAGAAATGACTGACAGGTGGATTAACCAATCAGAGAAGCGCGTTAGCCGAAGCGTAGGTAGGGGCTGTCGGGTCAGTGGTGGGGGAAAAAAATGCGGGTTGGTGGATTACTTGAACTCATTTTGACCCCTGAGCCAATTCCAGAAGAGTTCTATGACCTCATTTTGACCGCTGAAGGCTTTAATACCAGTGTTTCCCACGTCAACGAACGACATACATCATTAAAGGTGATTACTTCAGCTCTTAGACTTTGGAGTTCCATATCTTTATCACTTGATTGAATGACAGACAACCGTAAAGATGATCATTTCAGGTAAGAAAACTTAGTTCCAAACCCCAAAATTTTGGTTCATACTCACAAAGTTGAACACAAACCCTAACAATTTAGTCCCAAAGTGAGACTAGCTCGACACGAAAGTCGTAAATGTTATATGCAAAGTCCAAAAGTTTGTCAAAAAGACAACCTAAACTCAAAATAGTTAGACACAAAGCCCAACAATTTATATGCAAAGTCCAAAAAGTTACTCCAAAAGACAACTAATGTAACACTTAACCCCAAAATTTCGTCTCGTAACCAAAAAGTTGAACTCAAAACCCTAAAAATTTAGTCCCAAAGTGATACTAGTTCACCACAAAAGTCGTAAATGTTATATTCAAATCCAAAAGTTTGTCAAAAAGACAACCTAAACTCAAAATAGTTAGACACAAAGCCCAATAATTTATATGCAAAGTCCAAAAAGTTACTCCAAAAGACAACTAATGTAACACTTAACCCCAAAATTTCGTCTCATAACCAAACAGTTGAACTCAAAACCCTAAAAATTTAGTCCCAAAGTGATACTAGTTCACCACAAAAGTCGTAAATGTTATATTCAAATCCAAAAGTTTGTTAAAAAGACAACCCAAACTCAAAATAGTTAGATGCAAAGCTCAAAAATGTATATGCAAAGTCCAAAAAGTTACGCCAAAAGACAACTAATGTAACACTTAACCCCAAAATTTCGTCTCATAACCAAACAGTTGAACTCAAAACCCTAAAAATTTAGCCCCAAAGTGATACTAGTTCGACACAAAAGTCGTAAATATTATATACAAAGTCTAAAAGTTTGTCAAAAAGACAACCCAAACTCAGAATAGTTAGACACAAAACCCAACAATTTATAGGCAAAGTCCAAAAAGTTACTCCAAAAGACAACTAATGTAACACTTAACCCCAAAATTTCGTCTCATACGCACAAAGTTCAACACGAACTCTACAAATTTAGTCCCAAAGTCGTAATTGTTAGACACGAAAGTCGTAAATGTTATATTCAAATGCAAAAGTTTGTTAAAAAGACAACCCAAACTCAAAATAGTTAGATGCAAAGCTCAAAAATGTATATGCAAAGTCCAAAAAGTTACTCCAAAAGACAACTAATGTAACACTTAACCCCAAAATTTCGTCTCATAACCAAACAGTTGAACTCAAAACCCTAAAAATTTAGTCCCAAAGTGATACTAGTTCGACACGAAAGTCGTAAATGTTATATACAAAGTCCAAAACTTTGTCAAAAAGACAACCCAAACTCAGAATAGTTAGACACAAAACCCAACAATTTATAGGCAAAGTCCAAAAAGTTACTCTAAAAGACAACTAATGTAACACTTAACCCCCAAATTTCGTCTCATAACCAAAAAGTTGAACGCAAAACCCTACAAATTTTGTCTCAAAGTGATACTAGTTCGACACAAAAGTTGAAAAAGTCATATTCAAAGTTCAAAAGATTGTCAAAAAGAAAACCCAAACTCAAAATAGTTAGACACGAAAGTCATAAATGTTATATGCAAAGTCCAAAAGTTTGTCAAAAAGACAACCCAAACTCAAAATAGTTAGACATGAAAGGTCAAAAAGGTATACTCAAAGTCCAAAATGTTACTTCAAAAGACAACTAATATAACAACAAGCCCTAAAATTTCGTCTCATAACCAAAAAGTTGAACTCAAAACCCTAAAAAGTGTCCACTTATCAACCAAAGTCTTTAATACAGCTGAGAAAACCCTAATAAATAATTACAATTTACTAAAAATGTTGCCCTTGATGATAGTTGCGACTGTGTCTAAATCATTATTGAAAATATTCATAGAACTCTAGTAAAAACCAAACACACTAAAACACCACATTGAAAGAATGAACTTAAAGTTCACGCCCCTGTCACAACTCTGCTAAGAAAAGTACTGCAAAGCATGAAAGTTATGTCCCCTGCTATAACTCTACTAAACGAAAGTATTACCAAACACGTAGGTCACACTCCTACCATAACCCACTAAGAAAAACAAGATTTTGCTTAAAATACCACATTTATGATTGTTACGCCCCTTGTCCCTTTATGAGGGGTATTCAATTTTTTTATCGATTTCATGGGCGTAACCGCCAAAAATGGGTACTGGGGTAGTAATTTCAAAAGTTGTTTTTATGTAAATTCTTGAAACGGGGATGCTTAATATAAAGTTTGGGGTATGTCTAGGTATTAAATTTCAATTTTTTATCGATTTCATGGGCGTAACCGCCAAAAATGGGTACAGGGGTAGTAATTTCAAAAGTTGTTTTTATGTAAATTCTTGATATGGGGATGCTTAATATAAAGTTTGGGG
The DNA here is from genome assembly GCA_032433765.1 of Megaustenia siamemsis. NCBI lineage: Eukaryota > Metazoa > Mollusca > Gastropoda > Stylommatophora > Ariophantidae > Megaustenia > Megaustenia siamemsis. The sequence continues at coordinate 45,258,382 of JAVIAB010000108.1, read as the reverse complement.
TATGTCTATAGGTTACATTTTCCATTTTCTATCGATTTCATGGGCGTAACCGCCAAAAATGGGTACAGGGGTAGTAATGTCAAAAGTGATTTTTATGTAAATTCTTGATATGGGGATGCTTAATATAAAGTTTGGGGTATGTCTAGAGGTTAAATTTCAATTTTTTATCGATTTCATGGGCGTAACCGCCAAAAATGGGTACAGGGGTAGTAATGTCAAAAGTGATTTTTATGTAAATTCTTGATATGGGGATGCTTAATATAAAGTTTGGGGTATGTCTAGAGGTTAAATTTACTATTTTTAACAGTTTCATGGGCGTAAACGCCAAAAATGGGTACAGGGGTAGTAATTTCAAACGTTGTTTTTATGTAAATTCTTGATATGGGGATGCTTAATATAAAGTTTGGGGTATGTCTAGGTGTTAAATTTCAATTTTTTATCGATTTCATGGGCGTAACCGCCAAAAATGGGTACAGGGGTAGTAATGTCAAAAGTGATTTTTATGTAAATTCTTGATATGGGGATGCTTAATATAAAGTTTGGGGTATGTCTAGAGGTTAAATTGACTATTTTTAACAGTTTCATGGGCGTAACCGCCAAAAATGGGTACAGGGGTAGTAATTTCAAACGTTGTTTTTATGTAAATTCTTGATATGGGGATGCTTAATATAAAGTTTGGGGTATGTCTAGATGTTAAATTTACTATTTTTAACAGTTTCATGGGCGTAACCGCCAAAAATGGGTAAGGGGGCAACACTCATAAAAGTGGTTTTTTAGTAAATTCTTGATACGGGGATGCTTAATATAAAGTTTGTGGTATGTCTAGATGTTAAATTGACTATTTTTAACAGTTTCATGGGCGTAACCGCCAAAAAATGGGTACAGGGGTAGTAATTTCAAAAGTTGTTTTTATGTAAATTCTTGATACGGAGATGGTTAATATAAAGTTTAGGGTATGTCTAGCTGTTAAATTTACTATTTTTAACAGTTTCATGGGCGTAGCCCACAAAAATGGGTCAGGGGGTAACCACCATAAAAGTGAGTTTTAAGTAAATTTTTGCTATGGGGATGTCTAATATAACATCTGGGGTATGCCACTAGGTTAAATTTACTATTTCTAACATTTTCATGGGCGGCCCCTCATAAAGGGACAAGGGGCGTAACAATCATAAATGTGGTATTTTAAGCAAAATCTTGTTTTTCTTAGTGGGTTATGGTAGGAGTGTAACCTACGTGTTTGGTAATACTTTCGTTTAGTAGAGTTATAGCAGGGGACATAACTTTCATGCTTTGCAGTACTTTTCTTAGCAGAGTTGTGACAGGGGCGTGAACTTTAAGTTCATTCTTTCAATGTGGTGTTTTAGTGTGTTTGGTTTTTACTAGAGTTCTATGAATATTTTCAATAATGATTTAGACACAGTCGCAACTATCATCAAGGGCAACATTTTTAGTCAATTGTAATTATTTATTAGGGTTTTCTCAGCTGTATTAAAGACTGGTTGATAAGTGGACACTTTTTAGGGTTTTGAGTTCAACTTGTTGGTTATGAGAGGAAATTTTAAGGCTTGTTATATTAGTTGTCTTTTGAAGTAACATTTTGGACTTTGAGTATACCTTTTTGACCTTTCATGTCTAACTATTTTGAGTTTGGGTTTTCTTTTTGACAATCTTTTGAACTTTGAATATGACTTTTTCAACTTTTGTGTCGAACTAGTATCACTTTGAGACAAAATTTGTAGGGTTTTGCGTTCAACTTTTTGGTTATGAGACGAAATTTGGGGGTTAAGTGTTACATTAGTTGTCTTTTAGAGTAACTTTTTGGACTTTGCCTATAAATTGTTGGGTTTTGTGTCTAACTATTCTGAGTTTGGGTTGTCTTTTTGACAAAGTTTTGGACTTTGTATATAACATTTACGACTTTTGTGTCGAACTAGTATCACTTTGGGACTAAATTTTTAAGGTTTTGAGTTCAACTGTTTGGTTATGAGACGAAATTTTGGGGTTAAGTGTTACATTAGTTGTCTTTTGGCGTAACTTTTTGGACTTTGCATATACATTTTTGAGCTTTGCATCTAACTATTTTGAGTTTGGGTTGTCTTTTTAACAAACTTTTGGATTTGAATATAACATTTACGACTTTTGTGGTGAACTAGTAACACTTTGGGACTAAATTTTTAGGGTTTTGAGTTCAACTTTTTGGTTACGAGACGAAATTTTGGGGTTAAGTGTTACATTAGTTGTCTTTTGGAGTAACTTTTTGGACTTTGCATATAAATTATTGGGCTTTGTGTCTAACTATTTTGAGTTTAGGTTGTCTTTTTGACAAACTTTTGGATTTGAATATAACATTTACGACTTTTGTGGTGAACTAGTATCACTTTGGGACTAAATTTTTAGGGTTTTGAGTTCAACTTTTTGGTTACGAGACGAAATTTTGGGGTTAAGTGTTACATTAGTTGTCTTTTGGAGTAACTTTTTGGACTTTGCATATAAATTGTTGGGCTTTGTGTCTAACTATTTTGAGTTTAGGTTGTCTTTTTGACAAACTTTTGGACTTTGCATATAACATTTACGACTTTCGTGTCGAGCTAGTCTCACTTTGGGACTAAATTGTTAGGGTTTGTGTTCAACTTTGTGAGTATGAACCAAAATTTTGGGGTTTGGAACTAAGTTTTCTTACCTGAAATGATCATCTTTACGGTTGTCTGTCATTCAATCAAGTGATAAAGATATGGAACTCCAAAGTCTAAGAGCTGAAGTAATCACCTTTAATGATGTATGTCGTTCGTTGACGTGGGAAACACTGGTATTAAAGCCTTCAGCGGTCAAAATGAGGTCATAGAACTCTTCTGGAATTGGCTCAGGGGTCAAAATGAGTTCAAGTAATCCACCAACCCGCATTTTTTTCCCCCACCACTGACCCGACAGCCCCTACCTACGCTTCGGCTAACGCGCTTCTCTGATTGGTTAATCCACCTGTCAGTCATTTCTTTGCCCCGCCTCCTGTACTAATACTCTTCTCTGATTGGTTAATCCAGATATCAGTCGATGTTGACCTAGTCACTCGCTTATTGGCTAATTTATTTATTTCTTACCAGGCTATATTTAAACTAGACGGCGTTATAAGTTTGATTGATTCAAGGAAGGTCATACTACACTTCAGTCTAGCGGAGTTTTGCACAGTAAGTTGGCTTGTTTTCTCTTAAAGTATGTTAAGGGTTATTGATAATAGGTTATATTCATTGTAGATGATTGAGACTATATTTTATACTGTAAGATTGAATGTTTTCTCTTAAAGTATGGTAAGACTTAACGATAACACGTTATTCAATTTTATTGATGTGCTTAAAGTAGGTATGCTATAGGTAAGATAAGTAGTGTTGAATGTAATGCTGCTTCGTTTTTTCTTATTGATTGATTAAAGTATGATATACTAGACAACCGCCATACAACCCTTATCCCACACTAGGCGACCGGCATACACCCATCATGACACACTAAACGACCTCCGTACACCCATCCCGACATACTAACCAATCTACCTTCATCCATCCCGACACACTAGACGACATCCGTACACCCGTCACGATACAGTAGACGACCTCCAACACCCATCGCTGCGATGAACATATTAGCAAGACAGACTGTATAAAGTGTAAGGGCGTTAAAGCGTACACCAAACGAACGCCTGGTCTTTTTAAACTAGAGTACGAAGGGACAGCTCTTGTTAGCTTATGTAGTAAAACGTACCATTGTAGTGGGGATTACGATAAAATCAGTTGTAAAGGGCTAAGCAAGCAACACAACAAATTAGATAAAGATATGTTTTTAGAGGTTCTCGCCACGCAAAAGGCCAAGGGTGGGAAAAATGTAGGTTTCAAAGTCTTAAATAATTCTATATTTTCCTACAGTCAAACAAGAAATGCTCTTTCCTATTTCTATATAAAAAGAAAGGTAGCTGATGATAACGTCTCGACTACGCCTTTAGATATTTAACTCTTTACACTACCAGCTTAGCCTAACCAGGAATCTCTAACAGTTTCACCCCTTATGCTTCATCGACGCCACATAGCTAAGCAGACATCCAACTACATAGGTATAACTAAATGATATCCTTGTACTATATATTTACTTCGTGTACTGAATATTTTTTTTGTAATGTTATATAATATCCACTGTATGTTATACACCTATTGAGATAATAAAAGAATAAAATATATCTTTTGTCTTCTGTTTTATATTGATTGTTTTTCAATGCTGTTGTATAATCTACTAACCTATCACTAACGATCAAGTACATAAAGAACTCCAAAGTCCGCACACACCAGACATAAACAGGTCACTTCCGGGGTCACCGAGACTAGAGGTCAACATCTGGACACGAGCGTTCATGGTTAACTCCCCCTGCGCCGCACGCTTTATGCGCGCCGCGCGCCACACTATATATCTTTGTTAATTTAGCGCCTAAATGCTAAACAAATCCTTCCTGCTATACTACTGTTATGATAGAACGTAATAAACAGAAGTGATACACAAATAGAGGGGTAAACAGTTGCGGAGAGGCATGATCACATACGTCAGCATCACAAAACTTGATGATGATTTCTAATTACCTGTATATACATTTGTTAATATCATATTGTATCGAAGATCTGAGCACTTATTGATTTGTCCGATCATGATGTGCAGTGAAGATTACCTCTCTAACAAACGAAATATTTGTTAAAATTGGGTACACGGTCTTTAGTGAATGAAAATGATCTCTCTAACAAACGAAATATTTGTTAAAATTGGGTACACAGTCTTTAGTCAATGAAAATGATCTCTCTAACAAACGAAGTATTTGTTAAAATTGTAAAATTGGGTACACAGTCTTTAGTCAATGAAAATGACCTCTCTAACAAACGAAATATTTGTTAAAATTGGGTACACAGTCTTTAGTCAATGAAAATGACCTCTCTAACAAACGAAATATTTGTTAAAATTGGGTACCCAGTCTTTAGTCAATGAAAATGACCTCTCTAACAAACGAAATATTTGTTAAAATTGGGTACACGGCACTTAGTCAATGAAAATGACCTCTCTAACAAACGAAATATTTGTTAAAATTAGGTACACGGCACTTAGTCAATGAAAATGACCTCTCTAACAAACGAAATATTTGTTAAAATTGGGTACACAGTCTTTAGTCAATGAAAATGACCTCTCTAAAAAACGAAATATTTGTTAAAATTGGGTACACAGTCTTTAGTCAATGAAAATGACCTCTCTAAAAAAACGAAATATTTGTTAAAATTAGGTACACGGCACTTAGTCAATGAAAATGACCTCTCTAACAAACCAAATATTTGTTAAAATTGGGTACACAGTCTTTAGTCAATGAAAATGACCTCTCTAAAAAACGAAATATTTGTTAAAATTAGGTACACGACACTTAGTCAATGAAAATGACCTCTCTAACAAACCAAATATTTGTTAAAATTGGGTACACAGTCAGTCAATGAAGATAAGATAACCGAGTAAAGGGAACATTAACGCAAGCAAGAACTGCACACATATGCAGTCAAGAAGAGATGCCACTAGTGATAGTAGACAGACGATACAACTGGACAGATCACGTGCTCAGAAGAGATCCAGAAACAATCACCAGAGCTGTCATGTTGTGGGCCGCAGGGAAACGACGAACTGGGAGAAATTAAAGGGTTACCTGGTGAAGGACAAACACGAATACGCCCGAGTGGATACCTGGGCCCTGACCACTGTGAAGGAACGAACGATCCACTGTCACTTCCCACGCATGTTGTCGGAGGCGGACTGAGGAGGTTGGGCTCGTCGGTGCTACAGAGTTCGTGCATCTAAGCTGAAACCATCTTCATTGTTTTCTTCTAGTGTGTAGAGAGCATACCTCATACTGGGGAGTTTGCTTTAAACGGGATCTCAGCACTATGTAGTTGTCCGTTTGTGACATGTAGATGATATGTCGACTACCTAAAGACAAACAGGGCCAGACAAGGGGAATCCCGAAGAGAATAACCAAAATTTCCGTGATATTTAGACATTTGTTGTTGCCCTTCGTGGCGTCACAAGGTGTACTATCCCGCTGGTTGCTTTGATTGTTGTGGACAAGGAAAGAAGTATATAACTTCATTAATTGGTCTCTTCACTGGAAGTAACGTGATTATTCAGTGTCAAGTGTCCTGAAAGGATCGTACATCAAATAGATAAACTATGCACATTAAAAAATCATTGTCATCAATAGTTATGACCTGATGTTTATGACAATCTCTTGTGGGCATTAGTTCTGACCTTCAGCTCTTTGTGGACATTAGTTTTGATCTGACACTCCCTTGTGGGCATTAGTTTTGATCTGACACTCCCTTGTGGACATTAGTTTTGATCTGACACTCCCTTATGGACATTAGTTTTGATCTGACACTCCCATGTGGACATTAGTTCTGATCTGACACTCCCTTGTGGACATTAGTTTTGATCTGACACTCCCTTATGGACATTAGTTTTGATCTGACACTCCCTTGTGGACATTAGTTTTGATCTGACATTTTCTTGTGGACGTTAGTTTTGATCTGACATTTTCTTGTGGACATTAGTTTTGATCTGACACTCCCTTGTGGACATTAGTTTTGATCTGACACTCCCTTGTGGACATTAGTTTTGATCTGACACTCCCTTGTGGACATTAGTTTTGATCTGACACTCCCTTGTGGACATTAGTTTTGATCTGACACTCCCTTGTGGACATTAGTTTTGATCTGACACTCCCTTGTGGACATTAATTTTGATCTGACACTTTCTTGTGGACATTAGTTTTGATCTGACACTCCTTTGTGGACATTAGTTTTGATCTGACACTCCCTTGTGGAAATTAGATCTGATATTCAGCTCTTTGCGGACATTAGTTTTGATCTGACACTCCCTTGTGGACACTAGTTTTGATCTGACACTCCCTTGTGGACATTAGTTTTGATCTGACACTTTCTTGTGGACATTAGTTCTGACCTTCAGCTCCTTGTGGACATTAGTTTTGATCTGACGCTCCCTTGTGGACATTAGTTTTGACACAATCTAGTGGACATTAGTTTTGACACATTCTAGTGGACATTAGTTCTAACATTCTAGTGTACATTAGTTTTCACACATTCTAGTGGACATTAGTTTTGACACATTCTAGTAGACATTAATTTTGACACATTCTAGTGGACATTAGTTTTGACACATTGTAGTGGACATTAGTTTTGACCTTCAGCTCCTTTTGGACATTTGTTTTGATCTGATACTCCCTCGTGGACATTAGTTTCGATTTGACACTCCATTGTGGACATTGGTTTTAATTTCACATTCCATTGTGGACATTAGTTCTGACCTTCAGCTCCTTGTGGACATTAGTTCTGATCTCCATTTCCTTGTGATCAATAATTCTGGCTTAATTCGTCCTTGTGGTCAAAATTCAGACCTAACGTCTTATTGTGGACACTAGTTCTGATTTTGAGCTCCTTATGGACATTAGTTCTGATCTGACACTCCCTTGTGGACATTAGTTTTGATCTGACACTCCCTTGTGGACATTAGTTCTGATCTGACACTCCCTTGTGGACATTAGTTCTGATCTGACACTCCCTTGTGGACATTAGTTCTGATCTGACACTCCCTTGTGGACATTAGTTTTGATCTGACACTCCCTTGTGGACATTAGTTTTGATCTGACACTCCCTTGTGGACATTAGTTCTGATCTGACACTCCCTTGTGGACATTAGTTTTGATCAGACACTCCCTTGTGGACATTAGTTCTGATCTGACACTCCCTTGTGGACATTAGTTTTGATCTGACACTCCCTTGTGGACATTAGTTTTGATCTGACACTCCCTTGTGGACATTAGTTTTGATCTGACACTTCCTTGTGGACATTAGTTTTGATCTGACACTCCCTTGTGGACATTAGTTTTGATCTGACACTCCCTTGTGGACATTATTTCTGATCTGACATTCCCTTGTGGACATTATTTCTGATCTGACACTCCCTTGTGGACATTATTTATGATCTGACACTCCCTTGTGGACATTATTTCTGATCTGACACTCCCTTGTGGACATTAGTTTTGATCTGACACTCCCTTGTGGACATTAGTTCTGATCTGACACTCCCTTGTGGACATTATTTCTGATCTGACACTCCCTTGTGGACATTAGTTCTGATCTGACACTCCCTTGTGATTTTACTTCAGGTAACACATCTGCACCACTCATTTCTGTTTAAGAAACGGGAAAGCCACACAGTTGAAAATACAGAAAGTTTACACAGAGCGCACAAGAGATACTCTGTAATGAAAATAATATGCCAAATGCTTTTTCGGTCCAAATATGAAGTCTTAAACGTTATCTTTCATACCACAAAAATTATGCTGTGAACGAAATAATACGTAGGGGAGAAAACTCGACATAAATAACTGGTTTGTTCTTTGTTCTAGCGTCAGGCCAATTTCGAAGGAAAAATAAAATATTAAGTGCTTGCCCTTGTCAGGAAAAGTTCGATCTGTTGATCAATTAACTTGTTGGCTGCAAATCGACCTGATCACGCGTGTCCGGGGAAAGTTGCTGTTTGCTTTTGTTTGGCTTCTGTTTTTTTGGTTCTTTCCTTTACAGGAACTGTTCACGTGAAAGAAAGGTGAATATATGGATTTGTGGAAGATAGAGAGAACAGAAGAAAGACAGTCGCGAGTGGGTGGGATTTGTTGTGGTGTATGTTAAAGATAGATAGCTATCTTATATGGCCCTTTTCGTCTTGTCAGATCGTTTAGTGGAGGTATTTGTGTATTTTTGTGGAGGTTTTGTTCTTGTCGAACAGCTTCTCTCGTGGCTAATTCTACCAATGTTTGACAAACACAGACGACCACAGAATGAACAAGTCAGGCCCACTGATCTACAGGGTTTTCCATCCTTTTTCATGAGTCTTTTCTCTTCCATGTTTTGCCATAATACACCGTAAAATGATGTTATACCATTCCTTATGCTCTCCATGATGTGTAATCACTTGCCAGATGTTCCCAGTCATTTTCTCTAATGGAGAAATCATTCAGAGACGATTTACAGATATCTCTATATCGTAGTTTAGGTCTGCCGATTTGTCTATTCCCGTGTATTAGTTCACCATATAGTATTTGTTTGGGAATGCGTTTTTCTTTCATTCGTTGGACGTGCTCCATCCATCTTAGTCTTCGACTTGTGAGCATCGACATGATTGTTGGTGTCTTAGCACGTTGCAGGACAGTTAAGTTGATCATTTTGTCCTGCCATTTGATGTGCAATATTCTGCGGAGACATCGCATGTGAAAGATATTTAGTGCTTTTTTCATGATTTGAGTATGTTGTCCAGGTTTCAGATCCATATAACAGTGTGCTAAGCACACATGTCAGATATCTTAAGAGTTTGTTTTTAGGGTTAATATCGTGCTGTTCCAGACCCTTTCTGTGAGTTCGCCGAAAGTCATAGCTGCCTTACCAATTCGGCTGTTTATTTCATCATCAAGAGAAGTGGTTGACGTCATTTTGAATCCCAGATACGTGAATTTTTGAACTGACTCAAATGGACAATCTTTCACAGATTAATGAATTAATTGATATCCTTAATTTTTCAAAGATTAATGAATTAATTGATATCCTTAATTTTTCAAAGATTAATGAATTAATTGATATCCTTAATTTTTCAAAGATTAATGAATTAATTGATATCCTTAATTTTTCAATGATTAATGAATTAATTGATATCCTTAATTTTTCAATGATTAATGCAGGTTGTATGTCTCCTTGACTTAGAAGTACTGTTTTCTGAACACTAATACACAGTTTAGAAAACGGTCGCATGCTTTGTTAAGGTTGTTTATGAGCAACTAGTGCTGCATCGTCAGCAAGTAAAAGTTCTTTAAGTAGGGCAACATTTGTTTTTGCTCTTAGTCGTGCTAGGTTGAACAGTGAGCCATCTGATCTTGTCCCAATGTAAATGTCTCCTGAACTGTTTTCGAAGGCGTAATTTAGAAGGGCCGGGAAAAAAAAAATGTCAAAAAGGGGCGAGAACACATCTCTTCAATCCGCTGTTGACTTTACAAAAAACTGATGAACTCACATCAAAGAGGATTATAGCATTAATGTTTTCATAAAAGGACATAATCAGCTTAAGTAATTTAGGAGGGCAGCCTATGTTTTCTAACACCATGTAGAACCTATCTCTATTTATTGAGTCGAAGATCTTTGTGAGATCCACAAAGGCAATATAGAGCGACATATTATGTTTTCGGTATTTTTCTTGTAATTGTCTAAGTGTGAAAATCATGTCTGTAGTTGATCTCCCGGCTCTGAAGCCGCATTGAGACTCCGGAAGAACACGTTCTGCAAGTCTATGCAGGCGTTTTAGTATTACTCTCGCAAAAGCCTTGCCGGCTGTGCTAAAGAGAGAGACGCTGCTGTAGTTATTGCAATCACCTCTATCTCCTTCAGAGAGCTATGGGGTTAAGGAAAAGTAAGATTGGACACATGTGTGTGTTGAATATATAGAGATCGAAAGTAAGCCAGGTGAAGGAAGGACAGATTTGTGTGCTAAAGACGGAGAAATATGACGAGAGGTACAAGCGAAGGAGGAATAAAATTTAGGGATGGATAGTTAAAAATTTAGATTGTGACATTTTGAGACATGAATGTATTTGAGGCATAACGAGTGGGAGGAAGAGACAGCAAAGTAACAGAAAGGCTCAAGAAATTCAAAAGAGAACATAGAATGAGAGACGCAGAGCGATAACTTTGTATAGTATGTGGCATACATATAAAGGTGGAAAGTGCTAAAATAGGACACCGGCAAAAAAGAGTTAGAAAAATAACGGCAGACATCATTAGGCAAGTAACAATAAATGAGTCTCAGGACTGGCAAGTGCAAGATGGATTGTAGAAATATAAAGATTGTAAATAAATCACAGACAAGTAGTTTGTGTAAACTCAGCAAGTAGTAAGCGCTACATAGACACTAACAAATGAATGAGAGAAACAGAAAAAAAAGGAAATCAACCCAGTAATCTTAAAGGAGACAGCGAGAAGAAGTGAGTGACAGAAGTGAAAGATGGGAAGATGGAAAGATGGGAAGATGGAAGAATGGGAAGATGGGAACTGTCATGAAGATCCAATACTGACTCTTTTCTGTTTAGTTCTAAAAACATAGTAAAACATATCACACGCCCCCTCATACGGCCCCCACACACACGCCACCCATACACATACCCCCACACACGCGCATTCACACACGCCAAGTCCGAAAAACACACACACACACGAAACCAACTCCAATCTTCCCTCATTTCCACCTCAACGTCGGAAAAGGCAAAAAGTGTGTCTTTTGTTACATTTTAGTTCTGTAATTAACAATTAAAATACTACGACCAGTCAAAAAGACGCAGCGAGCCGGAAAGAATAATAATGGAAGGTATGGTTCCTGGATGACGTGACATAGGCAGACCAAGAAGGCTGTTTCAAGATATCAAAGAGACTTTGATCTTGACAAAAGAAGAAATAGGAGATCTGGTTAGAGAGAGAGAGAGAGTTTGAGAGAGATTATTGTGGCAGTATCGTTCTGTAGGAGATATGACTAGCGACATATATTCTTTCAGATCGTATGATGAGTAACATTCTGTGGGAGATCTGACTAGCGACATATATACTTTCAGATCGTATGATGAGTAACATTCTGTGGGAGATCTGACTAGCGACATATATTCTTTCAGATCGTATGATGAGTAACATTCTGTGGGAGATCTGACTAGCGACATATTTTCTTTCAGATCGTATGATGAGTAACATTCTGTGGGAGATCTGACTAGCGACATATTATCTTTCAGATCGTATGATGAGTAACATTCTGTGGGAGATCTGGCTAGAGACTTTTTCTTTCAGATCGTATGATGAGTAACATTCTGTGGGAGATCTGGCTAGCGACATATATTCTTTCAGATCGTATGATGAGTAACATTCTGTGGGAGATCTGACTAGCGACATATATTCTTTCAGATCGTATGATGAGTAACATTCTGTGGGAGATCTGACTAGCGACATATTTTTATTCAGATCGTGTGATGAGTAACATTCTGTGGGAGATCTGGCTAGTGACATATATTCTTTCAGATCGTGTGATGAGTAACATTCTGTGGGAGATCTGGCTAGTGACATATATTCTTTCAGATCGTGTGATGAGTAACATTCTGTGGGAGATCTGGCTAGTGACATATATTCTTTCAGGTCGTGTGATGAGTAACATTCTGTGGGAGATCTGGCTAGTGACATATATTCTTTCAGATCGTGTGATGAGTAACATTCTGTGGGAGATCTGGCTAGTGACATATATTCTTGCAGATCGTGTGAAGAGTAACATTCTGTGGGAGATTTGGCTAGTGACATATATTCTTTCAGATCGTGTGATGAGTAACATTCTGTAGGAGATCTGACTAGTGACATATATTCTTTCAGATCGTGTGAAGAGTAACATTCTGTGGGAGATCTGGCTAGTGACATATATTCTTTCAGATCGTGTGATGAGTAACTTTCTGTGGGAGATCTGGCTAGTGACATATATTCTTTCAGATCGTGTGATGAGTAACATTCTGTGGGAGATCTGGCTAGTGACATATATTCTTGCAGATCGTGTGATGAGTAACATTCTGTGGGAGATCTGGCTAGTGACATATATTCTTTCAGATCGTGTGATGAGTAACATTCTGTGGGAGATCTGACTAGAGACATATATTCTTTCAGATCATGTGATGAGTAACATTCTGTGGGAGATCTGACTAGTGACATATATTCTTTCAGATCGTGTGATGAGTAACATTCTGTGGGAGATCTGGCTAGTGACATATATTCTTTCAGATCGTGTGATGAGTAACATTCTGTGGGAGATCTGACTAGTGACATATATTCTTTCAGATCGTGTGATGAGTAACATTCTGCGGGAGATCTGGCTAGTGACATATATTCTTTCAGATCGTGTGATGAGTAACATTCTGTGGGAGATCTGACTAGAGACTTTTTCTTTCAGATCGTATGATGAGTAACATTCTGTGGGAGATCTGGCTAGTGACATATATTCTTTCAGATCGTGTGATGAGTAACATTCTGTGGGAGATCTGGCTAGTGACATATATTCTTTCAGATCGTGTGATGAGTAACATTCTGTGGGAGATCTGGCTAGTGACATATATTCTTTCAGATCGTGTGATGAGTAACATTCTGTGGGAGATCTGGCTAGTGACATATATTCTTTCAGATCGTGTGATGAGTAACATTCTGTGGGAGATCTGGCTAGTGACATATATTCTTTCAGATCGTGTGATGAGTAACATTCTGTGGGAGATTTGGCTAGTGACATATATTCTTTCAGATCGTGTGATGAATAACATTCTGTAGGAGATCTGACTAGTGACATATATTCTTTCAGATCGTGTGATGAGTAACATTCTGTGGGAGATCTGACTAGAGACATATATTCTTTCAGATCATGTGATGAATAACATTCTGTGGGAGATCTGACTAGCGACATATATTCTTTCAGATCGTGTGATGAGTAACATTCTGTGGGAGATCTGGCTAGTGACATATATTCTTTCAGATCGTGTGATGAGTAACATTCTGCGGGAGATCTGGCTAGTGACATATATTCTTTCAGATCGTGTGATGAGTAACATTCTGTGGGAGATCTGACTAGAGACTTTTTCTTTCAGATCGTATGATGAGTAACATTCTGTGGGAGATCTGGCTAGTGACATATATTCTTTCAGATCGTGTGATGAGTAACATTCTGTGGGAGATCTGGCTAGAGACATTTTCTTTCAGATCGTGTGATGAGTAACATTCTGTGGGACATCTGGCTAGAGACTTTTTCTTTCAGATCGTGTGATGAGTAACATTCTGTTCTCTTCTCAGATCGTGTGATGAGTAACATTCTTGCGGGAGATCTGGCTAGAGACTTTTTCTTTCAGATCGTGTGATGAGTAACATTCTGTGGGAGATCTGGCTAGAGACTTTTTCTTTCAGACCGGTTGTGATGAGAGCAAAGTTCTATCAAGTAAATACAAGGTGCTGATTCTGCCTGATCTCTCCTGTGGTCACGTTCTCAAATGAAACCAGATCCCGTCCTCCCATCTTTCTCGAGGACGTCAATTCAGTATGATAGTCAGTAGCTTTTGTTGGTAGCTGCAGCGTGGACTGTGTTCAGTTGTTTCCGAATAGCAACCCGCCAAACAATTTAATTTACTTCTTCTTTATAGCTTCTACTGCGTTGGTGATCCCTAACTACTTCCTTACTTTTCTGCATACGATTTTAGCTTTCAAACTGGCTCCCAATTATATATTCCGACACATTTTATATTGAAGGTATCTATAGTATTCGCCCGTGCGCTGCCGAGGTCTGAAAGGGAAGTAAAGAACTGTAGCACTGTTTTCTACCAGGCATGTAAGAGGCGACTAAGGATCATGTTGAGTTCACATAAGCGTTGTTAGAAGAATGGAATAACATGCACCAACAATAACACAAACGCCTTGTTGACTCGATGAGAAGCAGCTGTCAAGAAGTGCTAACAGCTCAAGGTGCACATGCACGGTACTAAGATCTCACTACACCTACTTATCTTTGATTTTATCTCTCTTGTGTGGAGCTATTATTTAAAAAAAAAATCATTTAAACACTGAATTAAAAAGAATGCCAGCACTTGTTGAGAGAGTGAATTAACAGAATGCCAGCACTTGTTGAGAGGGTGAATTAACAGAATACCAGCACTTGTTGAGAGAGTGAAAAAACAGAATGCCAGCACTTGTTGAGAGAGTGAATTAACAAAATACCAGCACTTGTTGAGAGAGTGAATTAACAGAATGCCAGCACTTGTTGAGAGAGTGAATTAACAGAACACCAGCACTTGTTGAGAGAGTGAATTAACAGAATGCCAGTATTTCTTGAGAGAGAGAGAGAGAGAGAGAATTAACACAATGTCAGCACTTGTTGAGTTGAGAGAGTGAATTAACAGAATGTCAGTACTTGTTGAGAGAGTGAATTAAACATAATACTAGCACTTTTTGAGAGAGTGAATTAAACAGAATGCCAGTACTTGTTGAGAGATTGAATTACACAGAATGTCAGCACTTGCTGAGAGAGTGAATTAAACGGAATGCCAGTACTTGCTGAGAGAGTGAATTAAACTGGATGTCAGCACTTGTTGAGAGAGAGAATTAACGGAATGCCAGTACTTGTTGAGAGAGAGAATTAAACACAATGCCAGTACTTGTTGAGAGAGTGAATTAAACAGAATGCCAGTACTTGTTGAGAGAGTGAATTAAACAGAATACCAGTACTTGTTGAGAGAGTGAATTAAACAGAATACCAGCACTTGCTGAGAGAGTAAATTAACACAATGCCAGTACTTGTTGAGAGAGTGAATTAAACAGAATAGCAGTACTTGTTACTACAGTAAATTAAACAGAATGCTAGTACTTGCTGAGACAGTGAATTAAACAGAATGCCAGAATTTGCTAAGAGAGTGAATGAGACCACTAGAATTCTATTACTTGCAGCAAGACTGAAGAATTTAAAAAGACCCATACACCTTCGGATATGCTGAATTAAACTGAAAAAAAAAAATAAACTTCAGCAATTGCTGATAGAGGACATGAGTCAACCAGATGGAAATCGCACCTGAAAAAAGGGGATAAAAGGGGCTGAGAACAAGGCATTTCAATGAATGAATTAAAGAGAAAGTAATCGGAAGTAGAGTAATCTATTCATGATTAACTCAATCACTTAATTGGTCGCGTGGAAATAAACAGAGTTTAAAATAAAATTTCCAGAATGATTGAAATGCAAATACTTTTTTGTTGCTGCTGTTGTTGATGTTGACAAAGAAGCAATTAACGAGACTAGAAGATTGAACGAAGTTTGTGAACAAAATAAAGCTTGACATAGCACCGGAGCGAAATAGCAGGTCTTATATTGGGCATTGGGAGCGGGGTGGGGAAGTGACGACACGTTCGTCAAATAGGGTATATGATATAAAGAGTGTGGCTTATTCTATCCAGAAACTTCATGAAGAATTTAGGGTTTTGCAGTTTTATATTCTGGTCCAAGATCTTGCAGATAGTTCAACAGAACGATTTCAATAATAACGAGTATGTTTCTGACTTTTAGCTTTTCTTAATATTTGATCACATGGCATTTTCTGACAGCAAATAATTTCAGGGAGGCTGCTATAGTTCTCACTGGGAAAAATTCATAAATAATCAACAGAAAATACAAAGAACAAGAGACAGCCTGAAGTAGGATCAAACTCGTGCTCATCATACAGTGCCTTGTCACAAACGACCGGTACTAGGTGTATTATGAAAGTGACAAATGACACGACGGTCACAAAGCTGTACTTGAATTAAATAGTACTTTGGAAAGTGTTGTTTTCTCTCATCTATCTCTATTCGTTTGGCCAGATGACCTATTCTCGAGATGTCAAAAAGAAGACGAATTAGGTTCCTCTGTCCAAGCTGATGGGGATTAGAGAGCCGGTGTTCCAGTGTGATAACCTTCATTGTTCTTAATTTGAAGTGCTCCAGTTGTTGTTGCTTACATTTCAAGCGCTTATAATGTTTTCAACAACTCAGCGCTTTCGAATCAAAGTAGTTTTCAATGTCCCCGTTGGATAGTAAGTGCGGTCTAACGCAATGTAGAAGACATTGTCTAAAGCTGAACGGACCTCGTCAACGAGCAAGCAAAACCCCCAAGTCAAGTCAAGTTGAAATTTGAAAAAAAGATATCGGTGAATATAGAGATACGGATAAATGAACAAAGATAGAGAAAGAGAGAGAGAAAGGGGGGGGGGGGAGCGAGAGATCGAGGAATGGAGGAAGAGAGAAATTTAGCCCGAGAAAGAAAGATCGAGGAAAAAAAAAAGTCCAATTTTGTTGACATATATTAATTAGATGACGTGAAAGACTTTTCCCGCCGTTTCCGTGTGTGATATGAAAAAGTCACAAACGTCCCGTGGACCAGTAGGCAGAACTTTAATTAAACAGCACAAATAGATTGTCTTCCGGGCAACATAACTGTATAGTAGCTTCATGGAACTGTGCAGCTCACAAATATGACAATACCGTCTGATTGACGTCTCTTCCCTTCATTTCCCGTCTTTCCCTGGCCTGCGAGGGTTCACTTCCGATTCGAACTGGTCACGACAGGAGACGAGAGAACGGGTTTTCTTTACCAAAGTCAAAAAAAAAAAAAATGAAAGATTGAAGAAGTGAAGTTTGAATGTAAAGAATACAAAATTGAGCGAGGTTTTTTTTTTTTTTTCAAATAACAAAAGAGCTGGACGAGGTAATCAATGAGTCAATTAGAAAAAAAAAAACTCAAAAGAAAACTTGTCTATTGAAATATGAAAAAAGATCAATTCTGACGGGTTTTGTAAGGTTAAATGAGCCATTTAGTTCGTCACATTTTCGCTCTTTGATGCCAAATAATTGATGACGTCCATGAACGGTTCGATTGTGTTACTGAGATGAAGTGAGATAGAGAGAAGGTACACAAAAGAGTGAGGAATGTTACATTGATGGCTACGGGAGAAGAACGATTTGACAAAGTTACTTTTGTAAAGTGAGATTAAGAATAAAATATGGGAGTGTTATATTTCATGTTAGAACGTGTAACATGTTCTGGAATAAAGAATTGACATTCTGAGAGAGAAAGAGAGAGAAAAAGAGAGAGAGAGAGAGAAAAAAAGAGAGACAGATTTGTAAAACATAAATATCGATGGAATTAGAGGCATAGAGATTAGCTACTACAAGTTAATGAGAGGGAAAGAGATTAGAAGAATTATAAATAAGAGTTGTAGTTACCACAGTATTTTTAACAGAAGATTGGAACACCTATGGGTGTGTCCAGAATGTAATTATGATGATTCTAACATAACATTGCTGAAACACAAAACATAACATTGCTAAAACACAAACTCCCAATTTCACAGTAACAGAAGTGTTGTGTTAACCTCCGGGTCTAATTATGGATCCATCTTGGCTGCTGAGTTGTTGATTTATGTTGATGTTGCACATTAAAAAAAAAAACACACAAAAAAACAAGCGGTGAGTCCTTCTCTTTTGACACATCAACACAGGAAAACTAGACATTTCTCTTTTACCCCTGCCATTTAGTGTTCACCTATGTGACTAGATCAGAATTATTTTGCATACATTCCAAGTAAATATTCTACTTAATTTCATCTACTTTTGTGCGAAACGAAACATTATTAGTTTTGCGAATGTTCTTCTTTCTAGTTATTCTTCGTAAACATAACTTTTCAAATATTATTTCTTGTCTTAAAATAGAATCCCAGATTTCACATCTGTAAATGTGTACTGATATGTCTATCAATCAGGGGCTGACCAGGATTCAGGTTACTTGTACTTTCTTTGTTGTTGTTACTTTCCCAGGTGCTTGCTTGTCAGTACTGCTGAATTCATCGGCTAATAAGATGATGTATTTAGTGTTTCCTTTCGCGGTCTCTCATTTAGTAATAGCGGTCGCGACTCTTCTCCAGTAATGTGCTTTATTAATTTACGTCTTATGTGGTAATCTGACTATTTTAATCCTATAATGTGTATGTATGTGCTTGTTTATGTGTATGTGAGTGAATAATGTGTGTTTGTATGTGTGTGCTGCTTATGTGTGTATGTGAGTGAATAATGTGTGTTTGTATGTGTGTGCTGCTTATGTGCGTATGTGAGTGAATAATGTGTGTTTGTGTGTGTGTGCTGCATATGTGTGTATGTAAGTGAATAATGTGTGTTTGTATGTGTGTGGTTTTTTATGTGTGTATGTATGAGTGTGTGTATGTAAGTATGCGTGTGCCAGCGCACGCGTGTATGCTTGTTTGTGTATGTGTGTGAGTTCGAGTACGTGTGATTGTTCGAGTACGTGTGATTGTTTGTTTGTATGTGTGTGTGTGTGTGTGTGTGTGTGTGATGGAAAGGGCAGCAACATATTCCGATATCTGAATCAGGAAGAAGCAATTAATCTGGCAATAAAAACAAACCGCTGGAATTAACCAAACAAAGAAACAAGCAAAACAGTCTGGTCTGGGATATTTTATAAACATAAAAATTCATAAATGCTTCTCAGATAAGGAAACGTGAAGACACATGATCGCCCACGCCAGCGGGCACAGCCTATTCTAACGATTACACAATTTTCTTTCACGTTTAGGCAACATTTATTTCCAGCCGCATTTTTTTTTTCTCTTGCTTGATACCTCCAACAAGAAGTCAGATTGTGGCCTCCGGGTCTGTAAAGGAATCACGCAAAGACACCAGGAAAGGCTTAACAAAAAACAAAACAACATTGCTTGAAATGTATGCTGCTTGTGAGGCATAAAAACATCCACTAGAAACGTAGTTCTCAGCTCTAGATTGAAATTCTCCATTTTTCTGTTTCTATCCTCCAGGCTAGAGGGATAATATGCTTGCAAAAATGTGTCATAAATTTAAATGGAAGTTATTCTTTTTTTCACGTAGTTAAAAATACAAGCACTTGCTGACATGTGTGTCAGACGCATGAGCGGAACAGCCTGAGAGATAAGATCAGAAATAAAGAGCTACGAAAAAGACTAGGAACTTAACCAGCTACAGAATACATAACGCGACAGATCAAGTGGTTCTAATATGTGATAAGGCATAAAACACTAAATCTAATACAACGAGTTACCAACAAACGATACAAAAACAACAAACTAATAGACCGACCAAGAAAAAGGTGGATAAACGGAATGCTAGAAACACTGTGAAGTATAATAGCAGAAGAGTTAATATAAGAGCAAGAGATAGCGAAGTACGCCCCTTGGCATCGAAAGGGAAATAAGGAAGGAAAGAAAGAACAATGCCAAGAGGAAAAATTGAACAAAGAAATTCTCTTGAATAAACAATATAACAGTTATCAATATTATCATCGTCGAACAAGTACACTTATAATAGAAACCCAAGCTAAATCTCCTTGGGAGAGGTCGAAACTGGTTGGCTTTACTGTAGCTTTCCATGTTATGCCAATCCGTTTTATTGGAGAACTGTCTAGTACCTTTGATCATCGTTTGACATGCAACATTCGGATAAAAGGAAGCCGCCAAAAATCAAGTCAATCGTGAACAGACATTTTCTGGCACAACTTGAGGAGTAGATGAGAATGGGCTCAAGGAACTGTACGTGATGCGAAAGTGGCCAGTGCTAGCGAAAGGTGTGTAGCATGTGAAGATTAACAACAATGTTTCTGGGTTTTAGGGTGACACGTTGGCAAAGGGTTGTAGTTAACTATGTCAGCTAGATACAAGTAAAACGTAGAAGAGGTTCCGTTACTTTTATCAAAAATAATCGCAAGCATAATAGAATGCAGAATACCAGAGTTAGCACAAAATATGTGCAGGCTACCCGCTCAGCAGACAAGAATAGTCATAACTTTTAGACTGTGAAGCGAACAGACCAAAACAGAATCAATTGAGTGTCACCTATTCATCAGCCACAAGTTAGAGATCTCTGATGAATGTGTTTGTGACCCTTGCAAAATTACTACAGAGAATCGACTAAAGAAGTGTCCAAAGTAGGAAGAACAGAGAAGAGCTTCGGTTATCACCAATACCACATGTTGACTGGCTGTGTAAAGATATCGGCCTTTATGTCCTAATCAGAGGACTACAAGCCCCAAATCAGGATGCCCTTCATAATATGAATAGATATGAACAAGTTCCCATTATACGCCTCAGAACAGGAGACAATCGACTCCACAGTCACATGTATACACAAATCAAGATCGGCACCTCAACTACATGTACATATGGACAGGCTTCCCAGACTGCTGAACACATACTTCAAGATTGCACTGAATATAGTAGACTGAGGAAAACCCATTGACCCATAAATACAACACTACATACAAAACTATATGGGCCACTGCAAGAATGACAACAGACAGTAAAATTTATACAGGAAACGACATTGCAAATATAGACAATACTTCAGGCCAACGAAAGACAGAAAAATAGATAGATCAGACAATGGTTTGAGACCTCTGATGAATGTGTTTGTGACCCTTGCAAAATTACTGTAGAGCATCGGCTACAGAAGTGTCCAAAGTGGGAAAAACAGAGAAGAGTCTCGATCATGACCAGTATCATATGAGGACAAGATGTGTAAAGATATCGGCCTTTATGTGACCAATGCTTTCTGACAATATACGAGAATTGCCGTCAAATAATGTACGCAATAGAAGAAATAGGAACGGATGGAAAATCCTGACTACATCTCCTTGATATTCTAAAGGTTTACTCAAGTAATTTATGAAAGTTCCGTTAGTGTCTGCATTAATGTTTGGAAATTTTGGTTTGTAATCTTCATACAGTGCTTCTGGGTGGGCAAGTCATACAGCGTCGAGATCTGGACTAGAAGGTCCCCACATACTCTTTTCTCTTTGTATCAGTGGTTTCTTCATGGCGTTACTCGCCACAATCGTTGGATTGCGAAATCCGATGTCTATCCCTCTCGGATGACGAAAAAGATCCCCCCCCCACTCCAGACAGTCCCGTGTACATTTTCCGCACGTTAAAGAAGCATTGTCAGTTGCAAATAAAAAAGATTGGGCCAAAATTAGTCGCTGGCAAAATTGATAGGAAACAAAATCACTCCCAACATTGTCGAAACTCACGAAGATTATAAAATGAGAGTATCTCTGAAGTGGAGGAATATCTGCCTGTATGGCGAGGGAGACATGATGCGGGTGTGGAAAATATATAGGTTGATATTCACGCAAGATTTAGTCGCTGTGGAATTTATTAGCGATTTAAAGCTGACGTAGGCAAACAGCAACAAATAACAATAAATTGCAACAAATAGCAACAAATAGTAACAAATAGCAATAAATAGCAACATATAGCAATAAATAGCAAATGATAGCAACAAATAGTAACAAATAGCAATAAATAGCAATACATAGCAACAAATTGCAACAAATAGCAACAAATAGCAATAAATAGCAATAAATAGCAACAGATAGCAATAAATAGCAACATACAGAAACAAATAGAAAAAAATAGCAATAAATAGCAACAAACAGCAAGAAATAGCAATAAATAGCAACAAATAGCAATAAATAGCAATAAATAGCAATAAATAGCAAAAAATAGCAATAAATAGCAACAAACAACAAAAATTAGCAACATACAGCAACAAATAGCAAAAAATAGCAACAAATAGCAATAAATAGCAACAGACAGCAACAAACAGCAACACATAGCAAAAAAAAGCAACAAACAGTAACACATAGCAAAAAATAGCAACAAACAGCAACAAATAGCAATAAAAAGCAAAAAAAAAGTAACAAATTGCAACAAATAGCAACAAACAGCAACAAATAGCAACAAATAGCAACAAACAGCAACAAATAGCAATAAATAGCAACACACATCAATAAACAGCAACAAATAGGAACAAACAGCAATAAACAAACAGGCACAAACAAACAGCAACAATAAGCAACAAATAAACAGCAACAAACAAACATGAACAAACAAACAGCAACAATCAGCAAAAAACAGCAACAAATAAACAGCAACAAACAAACAGCAACAAGCAAACAGCAACAATCAGCAATAAATAGCAACAAACAGAAACAATTAGCAACAAACAGCAACAAATAGCAACATACAATAGCAAGTTGCAAAAAACAGCAATAAACAAAATCAAGCATCAATAAATAGCAACAAACATCAACAATCTGCAACTAGTCAGTGGTATCTGAGCTGTTCCACTCCACTCTTCAAGTGCCAGAATTGTTAACACCGTGCTTACTTTTTGTAGTCGGCCTTCGATAGGGCTAGGGGCACAGTATTACCTATTTGAGGTCGAGTTTACTGGATAAAAGCAATAGATCGCTTCATGATAGACAAGAACCGATTAATTATGAGAGTGTAACGGACATTTACCTCAGTGCTACTACAGCCTACATTCGTATTGTAATTACTGCAGCCAGCCAGGCTCTTTTAACAGCTCTTATTATTTAGGACACCACCGTGCAATTGGCAGAGGTAATGAGTGGTTGGCCTTGGGATTTTTTGCTCACTTTTTGTCGAGGCACGATCAGTTCTGCTTCAGACCACGCCTTCTAGGTTATAATTGACCGAATTTGCTATTTTAAAATTGTGGTGATATACTACATTTGATTTTGTTATTAACGTAGTCTTGCTACTGGCAGACGTGATAACAAGCAGAAAAGATGAACATTTTCCCGTCCTCCAATTCCTTCCTTCCTTCCTTCCTTCCTTCCTTCCTTCCTTCCTTCCTTCCTTCCTTCCTTCCTTCCTTCCTTCCTTCCTTCCTTCCTTCCTCCCTTCCTCCCTTCCTCCCTTCCTCCCTCCCTCCCTCCCTCCCTTCCTCCTTTCCTTCCTTCCTTCCTTCCTTCCTTCCTTCCTTCCTTCCTTCCTTCCTTCCTTCCTTCCTTCCTTCCTTCCTTCCTTCCTACCTTCCTTCCTTCCTTCCTTCCTTCCTTCCTACCTTCCTTCCCTCCTTCCTCCCTCCTCTCTTCCTTCCTTCCTTCCTTCCTTCCCTCCTCCCCTTCCTTCCTTCCTTCCTTCCTTCCTCCCTCCCTCCCTCCCTCCTTCCTCCCCCTTCCTTCCTTCCCTCCTTCCTTCCTTCCTTCCTTCCTTCCTTCCTTCCTTCCTTCCTTCCTTCCTTCCTTCCTTCCCTCCTCCTTCATTTCTTCCTCACTCCCTCCCTCCCATCCGACCTTCTCCTTACCTCATTCCTTCCTTCTTTCCCTCCCTCCCTCCTTCCTTTCTTCCTCATTCCTTCCCTCCCTTCCATCCTTCCCCTTACCTCATTCCTTCCTTCCTTCCCTCCCTTCCTCCTTCCCTTCTTCCTTCCTCACTCCCTCCCTCCCTTCCGCCATTCCCCTACTTCCTCCCTCTATTTCATTTTTCCCTCCCTCCTTCCCTCCTTCATTCCTCCCTCCCTCCTTCCCTTCTAAGTTTGTATATATATATATGTGTGTGCACTGCCCACCACGCGCTACTTCCAACCTTAAAAAAAAAATGAAAACGTAAAGACAATGTGAAATCAAATATACCAAAGGTAATTATGTCTACGGTTACCACGACAGGGGAAATTGTTGGAAAATGGAGGAGAGTAACTCGAGTCGTCGAGAAACAATATCGCACGGGGTTGGGGGAGGGGGGGGGGGGGAAATAGACGAAGGGATCTAATATAAAAATAAACAGTTACAGACAAGATGGAGGTCGTTAAGCTTTATTTCCAGTCCGCCGCTGCTCACTTAAGAAGGTTCTAAAACAATGTCTGCTGGTCGAGGTAATTAATGCCTGTGGAAGTGTTACCAAAACAGCCGACGTTAATGGGCGGTGATTACACATCTGGGTGTTGGGAAGGGACGCCAGACATCATCTGGGTTAAAAGCTGTCAGCCATTTCATAGCTGAATAATTGTGTAGGGGAAGAGAATACTTGTGTAGGGTAAGAGAATATTTGAGTAGGGTAAGGGAATACTTGTGTAAGGTAAGAGAATACCTGTGTAGGGTAAGAGAATACTTGAGTAGGGTAAGACAATACTTGAGTAGGGTAAGAGAATACTTCTGTAGGGTAAGGGAATACTTGAGTAGGGTAAGGGAATACTTGTGTAGAGTAAGAGCATACTTGTGTAGTATAAGAGAATACTTGTGTAGAGTAAGAGAATACTTGTGTAGGGTAAGAGAATACTTATGTAGGGTAAGAGAAAACTTGAGTTGGGTAAAAGAATACTTGTGTAGGGTAAGAGAATACTTGTGTAGGATAAGAGAATACTTGTGTAGCATAAGAGAATACTTGTGTAGGATAAGAGAATACTTGTGTAGAGTAAGAGAATAATTGAGTAGAGTAAGGGAATACTTGAGTTGGGTAAGAGAATACTTGTGTAGGATAAGAGAATACTTGTGTAGGGTAAGGGAATACTTGTGTAGCGTAAGGTAATTCTTGTGTATGATAAGAGAATACTTGTGTAGGGTAAGAGAATACTTGTGTAGGGTAAGAGAATACTTATGTAGGGTAAGAGAATACTTGAGTAGGGTAAGAGAATACTTGTGTAGGGTAAGAGAATACTTGTGTAGGATAAGAGAATACTTGTGTAGATAAGAGAATGCTTGTGTAGGGTAAGAGAATACTTGTGTAATGTAAGAGACTACTTGTGTAGGGTATGAGAATACTTATGTAGAGTAAGAGAATACTTGAGTAGGGTAAGAGAATACTTGTGTAGGATAAGAGAATACTTGTGCAGGGTAAGGGAATACTTGTGTAGGATAAGAGAATACCCGTGTAGGGTAAGAGAATACTTATGTAGAGTAAGAGAATACTTGAGTAGGGTAAGAGAATACTTGTGTAAGGTAAGAGAATACTTGTGTAGGGTAAGAGAATACTTGTGTAGGATAAGAGAATACTTGTGTAGGGTAGGGGAATACTTGTGTCGGGTAAGAGAATACTTGTGTAGGATAAGAGAATACTTGTGTAGGGTAAGGGAATACTTGTGTAGCGTAAGGTAATTCTTGTGTATGATAAGAGAATACTTGTGTAGGGTAAGAGAATACTTGTGTAGGGTAAGAGAATTCTTGTGTAGGGTAAGAGAATTCTTGTGTATGGTAAGAGAATACTTGTGTAAAAAAAAAAGTGAAGGTTCCCTCCACGCCTTCCTAGGCGTATTGGGAATATGGTGTTAGTGAACATATATTCTATGTCCACGGCACATTTTTGGGTTATGTGGTCGATATCGCGCCAGGCCGCATTTGCATCCCAGTAAAACCTCAGGAGCCCATTTGTAGAAGCTGGGTGAACCCCGGAGTCTTGTTAGCCAAAAAAAATCCGCCGCTGCTGGGATCGAACCCTACCATTTTGGCGAGGAAGCAAGCACACTAACCACTCAGCCACCGAGGATCCCAATACTTATGTAGGATAAGAGAATACTTTTGTAGGATAAAAGAATATGTATGTAGGATAAGAAAATACATATTTAGGTACATTTGTGGGTGTCTGGTAAGTATCACGCCAGGCCGCACTTATTTCCTATAAATATTTCAGGCACCCATTTTTTAAGACGGGGTAAATCTCTGAGCTTCGTTGATCCGAAAAATAATCCGCCACTTCTGGGACGTACCGGACCCTTCAGATCATGACGCACAATAAACTACCCAGTCACTGAACCTCTAAGCAAGAACAAAGTAAAAAGTAAAGAGCCCCGTCACGCCAAGTGGCGTATAGGGAATTTGGTGTTAGTGACTATAATCTTTACAGACCTTAAGCACATGATTTTGGGTAATATGGTCGGTATTACGCCTGTGCCGCTTTACTTTCTCAGAAAAAAATCAGGTACCCATTTAAGGTTGGGTGAACCCGGACCCCGTCGGTTGGGATCGAACCCAACCTCTTGTCCTTTGTAATCCAGTTCACTAAGCACTGAGCTATCGCGGCTCCCAAGCAAGAACAAACGACGCTAAACTGAGTAGGGGACAGACAAATACTTGAAGTATTGCAGTAAAGCTGGTAGCAAGAACAAACGACGCTCAACTGAGTAGGGGACAGACAAATACTTGAAGTATTGCAGTAAAGCTGGTAGCAAGAACAAACGACGCTCAACTGAGTAGGGGACAGACAAATACTTTAAGTATTGCAGTAAAGCTGGTAGCAAGGAACTAGTAGTGGGCTGTAACGTACACTCCTATCAGGTATGGTGATAACTTTACAGAACAAGAACACAACAAAATACTGACGTTTCGGTCTACGTGCGGCCCTCTTCAGAAAACAAGATCAACGACAAGAAATGGTGAGGCACAGCTATTACTACATCCAGGATGATAATGTTAAGGAAACGTGGACTGGGAGATAAGAGATGAGATGAGATAATGAGATGATGAGATGAGATGATGAGATGAGATGATGAGATGATGAGATGAGATGATGAGATGATGAGATGAGATGATGAGATGAGATGATGAGATGAGATGAGATGATGAGATGAGATGATGAGATGATGAGATGATGAGATGATGAGATGATGAGATGATGAGATGATGAGATGATGAGATGAGATGAGATGTTGAGATGAGATGATGAGATGATGTGATGAGATGAGATGAGATGATGAGATGAGATGATGAGATGATGAGATGATGAGATGAGATGATGAGATGATGAGATGATGAGATGAGATGAGATGATGAGATGATGAGATGAGATGATGAGATGAGATGATGAGATGAGATGATGAGATGATGAGATGATGAGATGAGATGATGAGATGAGATGATGAGATGATAAGATGATGAGATGATAAGATGATGAGATGAGATGATGAGATGATGAGATGAGATGATGATATGAGATGATGAGATGATGAGATGAGATGATGAGATGAGATGATGAGATGAGATGATGAGATGAGATGATGAGATGAGAAAGAGCTGTGTTACATGTTAGACAATAGGTGAAATGTAGAGATATGAAAGCATAAGTATAGAGAAATAATGTAAATAAAAATTAAACTTAGGGGATGGCAGTCACATCGCTCACGGTGGAAGATGGCTGTCAAATGTCGAGGAAAGAAGAGGCAAAAAGATTTTAAAAACTACAATAAAATGGCCATACAATAAAATGCACAATCTTAGTATCAATGTGTTGTAGATGATGTACACACATGTTCAACGTATAATCATGAGAAATCACGTAACGTTCTATTCAAGAATCAGAACTGCACTTCCATTAAACACTCCCAAGAGATGACAAAGCCAGACAGTTCCTTAAACACTCCCAGGAGATAGCAAAGCCAGACTATGCCTGGGAAGCAAGTGACACTTAAACGTGATTAAGGGTGTTAACTCCAGAACTTGTGTAACAGTTAGCCAAGCATTGGATCGTATAATTCGAAGTCAAAACAACCGCGGAGCAGCAGAATTTTCTATTGATATGGGAAGAAGAATTATCGTTAACAATGTTGATATGAGAAAAATATGTTTTTTTCTTCTTTTCTCTTTTCACTGATACCTAAATGATGTCGTGGTTTATATCATTTATCGTTCTTTAGCTGCTCGAACGGTCTGAATTATTGATTTTCCTTTGTTGTTACATGTCTCTATCACTGCATCTGTCCATCTTCTTCTGGGACTTCCACTTGGTCGTATTCCATGCATTCTCGAGAAGAACACCCTTGATGATGTGTCTGGTAAGTATCACGCCAGGCCGCACTTATTTCCTATAAATATTTCAGGCACCCATTTTTTAAGACGGGGTAAATCTCTGAGCTTCGTTGATCCGAAAAATAATCCGCCACTTCTGGGACGTACCGGACCCTTCAGATCATGACGCACAATAAACTACCCAGTCACTGAACCTCTAAGCAAGAACAAAGTAAAAAGTAAAGAGCCCCGTCACGCCAAGTGGCGTATAGGGAATTTGGTGTTAGTGACTATAATCTTTACAGACCTTAAGCACATGATTTTTGGGTAATATGGTCGGTATTACGCCTGTGCCGCTTTACTTTCTCAGAAAAAAATCAGGTACCCATTTAAGGTTGGGTGAACCCGGACCCCGTCGGTTGGGATCGAACCCAACCTCTTGTCCTTTGTAATCCAGTTCACTAAGCACTGAGCTATCGCGGCTCCCAAGCAAGAACAAACGACGCTAAACTGAGTAGGGGACAGACAAATACTTGAAGTATTGCAGTAAAGCTGGTAGCAAGAACAAACGACGCTCAACTGAGTAGGGGACAGACAAATACTTGAAGTATTGCAGTAAAGCTGGTAGCAAGAACAAACGACGCTCAACTGAGTAGGGGACAGACAAATACTTTAAGTATTGCAGTAAAGCTGGTAGCAAGGAACTAGTAGTGGGCTGTAACGTACACTCCTATCAGGTATGGTGATAACTTTACAGAACAAGAACACAACAAAATACTGACGTTTCGGTCTACGTGCGGCCCTCTTCAGAAAACAAGATCAACGACAAGAAATGGTGAGGCACAGCTATTACTACATCCAGGATGATAATGTTAAGGAAACGTGGACTGGGAGATAAGAGATGAGATGAGATAATGAGATGATGAGATGAGATGATGAGATGAGATGATGAGATGATGAGATGAGATGATGAGATGATGAGATGAGATGATGAGATGAGATGATGAGATGAGATGAGATGATGAGATGAGATGATGAGATGATGAGATGATGAGATGATGAGATGATGAGATGATGAGATGATGAGATGATGAGATGAGATGAGATGTTGAGATGAGATGATGAGATGATGTGATGAGATGAGATGAGATGATGAGATGAGATGATGAGATGATGAGATGATGAGATGAGATGATGAGATGATGAGATGATGAGATGAGATGAGATGATGAGATGATGAGATGAGATGATGAGATGAGATGATGAGATGAGATGATGAGATGATGAGATGATGAGATGATGATGATGAGATGATGAGATGATAAGATGATGAGATGATAAGATGATGAGATGAGATGATGAGATGATGAGATGAGATGATGATATGAGATGATGAGATGATGAGATGAGATGATGAGATGAGATGATGAGATGAGATGATGAGATGAGATGATGAGATGAGAAAGAGCTGTGTTACATGTTAGACAATAGGTGAAATGTAGAGATATGAAAGCATAAGTATAGAGAAATAATGTAAATAAAAATTAAACTTAGGGGATGGCAGTCACATCGCTCACGGTGGAAGATGGCTGTCAAATGTCGAGGAAAGAAGAGGCAAAAAGATTTTAAAAACTACAATAAAATGGCCATACAATAAAATGCACAATCTTAGTATCAATGTGTTGTAGATGATGTACACACATGTTCAACGTATAATCATGAGAAATCACGTAACGTTCTATTCAAGAATCAGAACTGCACTTCCATTAAACACTCCCAAGAGATGACAAAGCCAGACAGTTCCTTAAACACTCCCAGGAGATAGCAAAGCCAGACTATGCCTGGGAAGCAAGTGACACTTAAACGTGATTAAGGGTGTTAACTCCAGAACTTGTGTAACAGTTAGCCAAGCATTGGATCGTATAATTCGAAGTCAAAACAACCGCGGAGCAGCAGAATTTTCTATTGATATGGGAAGAAGAATTATCGTTAACAATGTTGATATGAGAAAAATATGTTCTTTTTTCTTCTTTTCTCTTTTCACTGATACCTAAATGATGTCGTGGTTTATATCATTTATCGTTCTTTAGCTGCTCGAACGGTCTGAATTATTGATTTTCCTTTGTTGTTACATGTCTCTATCACTGCATCTATCCATCTTCTTCTGGGACTTCCACTTGGTCGTATTCCATGCATTCTCGAGAAGAACACCCTTGATGATGTTTGGTGCGGATTCATTCTGACCAGGTGGCCAAACCATTTAAGTTGTTGTTCTATATATTCTTGGCAGGGTATAAGAAAAATATGTTCAACGTGAAAAATATCATACATGTGTCAAAATCGATGGGAACTGAATAAATAATGATAGTGCTCATTCACGGCTGCACTAATTTGTTCCCAACTCAATGTTCCATGAACCAATAATCCATGTTCCAATGATCAAAGTTCCACTCCTTTTTCGGCTGGGTCGATTGGAGCTACGCTTGAACCTACGTTGATACTATCGCCAGGCTAGTGCGTTACCACTATACTATTGAAGCTCTAACAACAATGATGTAGGAGGAGAATACAAAATAAATGACTGGAGGAGAATATAGAATAAAGGGTTGGAGGAGAATACAAAATAAATGACTGGAGGAGAATATAGAATAAAGGGTTGGAGGAGAATACAAAATAAATGACTGGAGGAGAATATAGAATAAAGGGTTGGAGGAGAATACAGAATAAAGGGCTGGAGGAGAATACAAAATAAATGACTGGAGGAGAATACAGAATAAAGGGTTGGAGGAGAATACAAAATAAATGACTGGAGGAGAATACAGAATAAAGGGTTGGAGGAGAATACAAAATAAATGACTGGAGAAGAATACAGAATAAAGGGTTGGAGGAGAATACAAAATAAATGACTGGAGGAGAATATAGAATAAAGGGTTGGAGGAGAATACAAAATAAATGACTGGAGGAGAATATAGAATAAAGGGTTGGAGGAGAATACAGAATAAAGGGCTGGAGAAGAATATAGAATAAAGGGCTGGAGGAGAATACAGAATAAAGGGCTGGAGAAGAATATAGAATAAAGGGCTGGAGGAGAATACAGAATAAAGGGCTGGAGAAAAATATAGAATATAGGGCTGGAGGAGAATACAGAATAAAGGGCTGGAGAAGAATACAGAATAAAGGGCTGGAGAAGAATATAGAATAAAGGGCTGGAGGAGAATACAGAATAAAGGGCTGGAGAAGAATATAGAATAAAGGGCTGGAGGAAAATACAGAATAAAGGGCTGGAGGAGAATACAGAATAAAGGGCTGGAGAAGAATATAGAATAAAGGGCTGGAGGAGAATACAGAATAAAGGGCTGGAGAAGAATATAGAATAAAGGGCTGGAGGAGAATATAGAATAAAGGGCTGGAGGAGAATATAGAATAAAGGGCTGGAGAATATAGAATAAAGGGCTGGAGGAGAATACAGAACAAAGGGCTGGAGGAGAATATAGAATAAAGGGCTGGAGGAGAATACAGAACAAAGGGCTGGAGGAGAATATAGAACAAAGGGCTGGAGGAGAATATAGAATAAAGGGCTGGAGAAGAATATAGAATAAAGGGCTGGAGGAGAATACAGAACAAAGGGCTGGAGGAGAATATAGAATAAAGGGCTGGAGAAGAATATAGAATAAAGGGCTGGAGGAGAATACAGAACAAAGGGCTGGAGGAGAATATAGAATAAAGGGCTGGAGAAGAATATAGAATAAAGGGCTGGAGGAGAATACAGAACAAAGGGCTGGAGGAGAATATAGAATAAAGGGCTGGAGAAGAATATAGAATAAAGGGCTGGAGGAGAATACAGAACAAAGGGCTGGAGGAGAATATAGAATAAAGGGCTGGAGAAGAATATAGAATAAAGGGCTGGAGAAGAATATAGAATAAAGGGCTGGAGGAGAATACAGAACAAAGGGCTGGTGGAGAATATAGAATAAAGGGCTGGAGGAGAATATAGAATGAAGGGCTGGAGGAGAATATAGAATAAAGGGCTGGAGAATATAGACAAAGGGCTGGAGGAGAATATAGAATAAAGAACTGGAGGAGAATATAGAAAAAAGGGCTGGAGGAGAATATAGAATAAAGGGCTGGAGGAGAATATAGAATGAAGGGCTGGAGGAGAATATAGAATATAGGGCTGGAGGAGAATATAGAATAAAGGGCTGGAGGAGTATATAGAATAAAGGGCTGGAGGAGAATATAGAATAAAGGGCTGGAGGAGAATATAGAATAAAGGGCTGGAGGAGAATATAGAATAAAGGGCTGGAGGAGAATACAGAATAAAGGGCTGGAGGAGAACACCAAATAAAGGACTGGAGGAGAATACAGAATACATGACTGGAGGAGAATACAGATTAAAGGGCTGGAGGAGAATATAGAATAAAGGGCTGGAGGAGAACACAAAATAAAGAGATGGAAGAGAATACAAAATAAGGACAAGAAGAGAATACAAATACGCGGTTGGAGGAGATTAGAAATACCCGTTTGGAGAACAATACAAATAAATGGTTGGAGAAGAATACAAATAAACGGCTGGAGGAGAATACCAATAAACGGTTGGAGGAGACTATATAACCAGCTAGAGGTAAATACTTGTCAAACAATGGCCAGAGCAGTAATATCGTTACACATGACATGTGGCATGGAACGGTAAAAAATAGCCGCAGCAACATAAAGAAAGGCATGGTAATTCTGGCATACTAACTGAAAAAAATAATTACAACTGAAACAAAGAAACTAAGAACCATATAAGAGAAAACTATAATGAGAAACTTGTAGAAGAAAAATCATAGTTAAAATAACAGAATAGTCAAAATAGCAAAAACAAAAATAACCGATTGAAAAGAGACTACAAATTACACGGAGGAGAATAGCGTGAACAAATTGATAAGAAAAGAATAATAAGTGAAATTTAAAAGAGCGGCCAGAACTACAAGAGAAGAATAATGAAAGCACATTTAGTAGTAGAAAATGACCAATAATGACAGCATGGGAAGAGTAATTAAAGTGGGAAAAGAGTAATAAAGATAATAACTGAGAAAAATAACTCGAGGAAAAGAATCGCCATTAGTGAATTTTTGAAGGTTTACTGACAAAGAGGAGTGTAGGATAAATGAATGAAACTCGTAGCTACCTGGAGTAAATGTCGTGGCTACCTGGAGTAAATGTCGTGGCTACCTGGAGTAAATGTCGTGGCTACCTGGAGTAAATGTCGTGGCTACCTGGAGTAAATGTCGTGGCTACCTGGAGTAAATGTCGTGGCTACCTGGAGTAAATGTCGTGGCTACCTGGAGTAAATGATTTAATCACATAAACAGACAGAGTACACAGGCTTAACAGAGCTGAGGTCGAGCTGTGATTTCTGAAATGGTTCACTGTGGACAAGAGGGAGGGTTCGAAACAGCTTTTGGGGGGGACTGGTTGGTCTCGTGGCAAGAGTGGTGTCTGCCTCGAGACAGGGAGGTTGTGAGTTTAAATCCCGGCTGCACCATTTGGGATTTTTATTTATGATTTCTCTCTGCAACAACCACCCCTGGCCTCAGCAGTGAGTCCCGGCTTCAAACGCCAATTACTCATCGACAGAAAAAATATGAGTGCCACCGAAAACGGAGTTATCTGCCTGTGCGGCAAGGGACCCCTGCGCACACGGCTGTCAGGGAAAAACGGATTAACACGTAAAATTCAGTTCCTAGTCTCTAGGGACTTCGTTATAGGTCAAAGCTGGCGAAAGCAAAGCTTTTAGCTTCACTCAACTTAAAATTGGTACCGGAGTATTAACAGGGGAAAAATGCGACACTGGCATAGTGTTAACACAATCATCTTGTGCCGTCTCGGCATTACAAGTTGGCTATCATGAGGCCCCATTGATTCCTTTGCATTTGTGCTGTACGCCGTTATATGTTCTCTTGCCCAATCCTTGACGCTATTAGTCTTTGTCTGCCTCTGCCTAATAAACTTTTATTTTCAATTCCAACATGACTTTATGTAAATAATTGTGTCTTTTAACGTGCAATACTGATATCATACCTACAATATGCAATTAATCAAACACACATACACATACACAAACACATTAAGACGTATTTCCTTTTTTTTTAACAACCAAAAAAAAAATCATTCGTGGTTTCTTTACGCCGTTATTCTTCCCTGATCTCCTGGGTTGCGAGACCCGATGTCTAGCCCTCTTGGATAACTGCAACAAACAGGAGGTCCGGTGTGAACTCGCGCACGTTAAAGATCCATTGACAGTTAAAATCGAAACGAGGAGGCCGCTGCCTGAACAAAGTTATCAGCAGAAACCTTCCTACATCATGACTCTCAGGCTGTGCTATGGAGTTCGTGCACGTTGACCAGGATTTTCTTCGAATTTTCTCGAGATTCTCGAGGAGGATATCGGTGCACCTATGGGTTTGCTTGGTGTGCAGGGATGATGATGCTAACAAGAAACAAATAATAATGAAAAGTTGGCTTGCGTAGCAAGAGTGACTCAGTGTATGTATAAATATAAAAATATATAAACTGAGCTAGTTATTTTCAGCTTTGATTGATAGAAGGAGAACAGAACGAAACGCACAACTGAATGAATAAATCAAAATAAAACATAAAGGGCTAACGATCAATTACAAGCCAACAGTAGGACAGGCCTATATAATCAAGCTGGTCGCAGTTGAGGTCAATAAGTTGGACGGAGATACACATGAAATAACAGACATTAGCAGCAATCATAGCCTGAATGTGTGAACCCGGCAGGATGCATGTGACAGTGTCCCTGTCTAGGCTTAGATCACCGGATGTAAGCATCAGTTGCTGACATAATCGAAGATCGTGGTATCTTGAACTTTCGTGATTCAGTGAATATGCTGAGAGTAATCGCAAAAATTATTTCTTTGTTTGTACCTTACCCGGGGTTCCCGTAGTCTATTATTTCCATTTATCACGTAGCGGCTCGTACAACAAGATGGTTTATTCACTTGAAGATAATATCCTTTTATTTCATACTACACGTAGTACAGTAAAAACTAAAGTGCTCCGTCACGCCAAGTGATATATAGGGAATATGGTGTTAGTGACCATAAATTTTACAGACCTTCGGCACATGATTTTTGAGTTAATGTGGTAGGTATTACGCCTGTGCCTCTTTACTTTCCCAGAAAAAAAATCCGGTTTCCATTTAAAGGCTGGGTGAACCCGGAAGCCGTCGATCAGGATCGAACGCAACCTCTTGTCCTTTGTAGTCCAGTTGACTAACCACTGCGCTGTAACGGCTCCCTTCATACCACACGTGATTTACATCAATAGAGGAAAAGGAAGCAAATCTAGTGCTCGAGAAATGAGTAAAAATGAGAGAGAACATTCTATCTATCTATTGACCTTTCGAGCCGTTACCGGCCCATAGGGCGTAGACCAAGATACACCTTCTCCTATATGAATTTTTGTTCTAGCAGTTTTCTTTTAAAGATATTTTATCAAATCTCGCCATCTGTCTCTGTTCTGTGCAAGCAGTTCTATCTCATTGAGGGAGCCGATTCCTGCTGCTCTTGCCTCTCTCATCAATGTTCTTCTCAGTGTCTCCCTGGGTCTTCCTCTTTTTCTTTTACCTGTTGTTTCCCATATGAGGGCTTGCTTTGCTATTCGATTATTATCTCTTCTCATCACATGTCCAACGTATGACCATCGTCTTTTCTTTATTACTGAAGATATTAGTGGTTGATTGGCGATTTCTCTAATTTCCTCGTTTGTTTTGAATTCGTTCCATTCTATACCAAGTATTTTCCTTAGACATTTATTTTCGAATGCGTTCAACTTTGTTTCTATATCTCTTGTTGTTTTCCAGCTTTCACACGCATACGTAAGGGTTGATAGTACATTTGATTTGAATAGCCTAAGTTTTGTGTTTGTGCTAATGAGTTTTGATTTCCACAACTTTTCAAGGCTTCTGAAAGAACATTACAGAAGCTGTATTCTATTACAAGATAAATCATTAAATGAGAATGGATGAGTCCGCCAGAAAAGCGAGAAAAAGATCTTTCGACAGCCTAAGATGGTTATGGTAATAATTATTCGAACGCCTTGGTATCACTGCAAACGAATAGAAATCCATAATTGCTCAACCGTCGGTGTTAGTGGAATCATACGAATTAACATCTCCTCGAATATCCAAACAAAGAAAGGTAGCTGCAATCTCCATTGTAGCAAACACAGCACACGTCAAAAGACATAAGGCGTATTATAACACCGACAGTGAACGCATCTGAACTGTCATTCGTCATACGATAGCATCTTTAATCGTAAGCAATATGAATTTAGAAACACCATCAGGATGAATCACACAGTTCACGGTGGGCACAGAGACTCAGTAGCTCCGGTAGAAATCCAATATTAGAATATGAGTAAACTGCAACTAGGAACACTTTTCAGGCATGTGCCTCAAAGGATCCCTGTCGCCTATCCGTCATAAAATATCTACAATTAGGGATAAGACAAAAATAAAGAAGTGAACTTTATTTACTGCTGTTATACAGTAAGTATAGAAGCTATATTCTAATACAACACAGGCATAATACGTATTCCTGTATGGTGCAGAAACATGGACATTAGACCAGAAAACAGAAAAGAAAATTGAACCCTTTTGTTTATTGAATCTGTAGAAGAATAAGTAGAATTGGATGGAAAGAAAAGAAAACAAACGATGAAGTTTTAAAACAACTAAACATGACAAGAGAACTACTAAACACAATAAGACCAAGAAAAAATGAAATTTGTGGAGCATGTTAAATGATACAACAGCCTAACAAAATTAATAATATTGGAAGGGAAAATACAAGGTAAAGACCAAGACTAACATGGACGAGTAACATCAACAGATGGATAAGTCAACCTATGACAATCTGCACCATCAAGGCAAGAGACAGAGTGGAATGACGCTCCATGGTAGCCAACCTTCGATGCGGAGACGGCACTCAATGATGATGATGATGATGATACAGTAAGTAAAGCCTCAGACGAGTAGCTACAACACTCTGGCTTATCGATGTGAGTTGCCTTTGTGAACGAGTGCTGTGACCTATTACACTGAACTTTGACATCTCACTCCCCTCTATCATGACAAGTTACGTCCTTGCTTCATGTCTGCATTGAGTAAGCTGGCATTAGGTAAATACTCAGAAGCTTTCTTATAAAACATTGTGAAGGGATTGACAAGATAGCATCAAAGTGGGTCTCAACTTCGTCAAATCACAGATGCCAGGGTAGGAGATCAAGGAGAAAACAGTTGTTCCCACTGATGATGTATCAACTGCTCCTGAAGGATGTAAGTTAGTGAGCTCTCTATTTTATAATTAAAGTAAAATAAATTAGTCCGGTAGATTCGATAGACTGGATGCTTCAGAACTAGGATGTGTCTCTGGACAACAACGAATCCCGACATAGGCTGTGGGAATTTTTCTCTTTCAACTGGTGGTTATTTTTGTTGCCCGGTCTCTGGATAGTTAGATCTAAGTTTGTGACCCAATCTCTGGGTAGTAAGATCTGAGTTTGTGAATGTATCTCTGGAAAGTGAAAACTGAGTTTGTTGTCCGATCTCTGGGTAGTGAGATCTGAATTTGTGAATGTATCTCTGGATAGTGAAAATTGAGTTTGTTGTCCGATCTCTGGGTAGTGAGATCTGAGTTTGTGACCCGATCTCTGGATAGTGAGATATGAGTTTGTGATCCGATCTCTGGATAGTGAAATCTGAGTTTGTGATCCGATCTCTGGATAGTGAGATATGAGTTTGTGATCCGATCTCTTGATAGTGAGATATGAGTTTGTGATCCGATCTCTGGATAGTGAGATCTGAGTTTGTGACCCGATCTCTGGATAGTGAGATATGAGTTTGTGATCCGATCTCTGGATAGTGAGATCTGAGTTTGTGACCCGATCTCTGGATAGTGAAATCTGAGTTTG
The DNA here is from genome assembly GCA_032433765.1 of Megaustenia siamemsis. NCBI lineage: Eukaryota > Metazoa > Mollusca > Gastropoda > Stylommatophora > Ariophantidae > Megaustenia > Megaustenia siamemsis. The sequence goes on along the minus strand of JAVIAB010000108.1, from coordinate 45,220,147 downwards.
TGATCCGATCTCTGGATAGTGAGATATGAGTTTGTGATCCGATCTCTGGATAGTGAGATATGAGTTTGTGATCCGATCTCTGGATAGTGAGATCTGAGTTTGTGACCCGATCTCTGGATAGTGAGATATGAGTTTGTGATCCGATCACTGGATAGTGAAATCTGAGTTTGCGACCCGATCTCTGGATAGTGAGATATGAGTATGTGATCCGATCTCTGGATAGTGAAATCTGAGTTTGTGATCCGATCTCTTGATAGCGAGATATGAGTTTGTGAGCCGATCTCTGGATAGTGAAATCTGAGTTTGTGATCCGATCTCTTGATAGTGAGATCTGAGTTTGTGATCCGATCTCTGGATAGTGAAATCTGAGTTTGTGATCCGATCTCTTGATAGCGAGATATGAGTTTGTGAGCCGATCTCTGGATAGTGAAATCTGAGTTTGTGATCCGATCTCTTGATAGTGAGATATGAGTTTGTGAGCCGATCTCTGGATAGTGAAATCTGAGTTTGTGATCCGATCTCTTGATAGTGAGATCTGAGTTTGTGACCCGATCTCTGGATAGTGAAATCTGAGTTTGTGATCCGATCTCTTGATAGTGAGATATGAGTTTGTGACCCGATCTCTGGATAGTGAAATCTGAGTTTGTGATCCGATCTCTTGATAGTGAGATATGAGTTTGTGATCCGTTTCTGGATAGTGAAATCTGAGTTTGTGATCCGATCTCTGGATCGTGAGAAATGAGTTTGTGACCCGATCTCTGGATAGTGAAATCTGAGTTTGTGATCCAATCTCTTGATAGTGAGATCTGAGTTTGTGACCCGATCTCTGAGTAATAATATCTGAGTTTGTGACCCGATCTCTGGATAGTTAAATCAGAGTTTGTGACCCGATCTCTGGTTAGTGAAATCGTAGTTTAAAACCCGATCTCTGGGTAGTGAGATCTGAGTTTATGACCTGATCTCTGGGTAGTGAGATCTGAGTTTATGACCCGATCTCTGGATAGTGCGGTCTGAGTTTGTGACCCTGTTTCTGGATAGTGAGATCTGAGTTTTTCGTCCGGTCTCTGGGTTGTGAGATCTGAGTTTGTGGTCCTGTCTCTGGGTAGCGAGATTTGAATTTGTCGCCCGGTTTCTGGGTAGTGAGATTTTTGTTAGTGACCCTGTCTTTGGATAGTCAGATCTGAGTTTTTTGTCCGGTCTCTGAGTAGTGAGATCTGAGTTTGTGACCAGGTCTCTGATTAGTGAGATCTGAGTTTGTGACCGAGTCTCTGATTAGTGAGATTTGAGATTGTGGCTCGGTCTCTGAGTAGTGAGATCTGAGTTTGTGTCCCGGTCTCTGGGTAGTGAGATCTGAGTTTGTGTCCCGGTCTCTGATTAGTGAGATCTGAGTTTGTGTCCCGGTCTCTGAGTAGTGAGATCTGAGTTTGTGTCTCGGTCTCTGAGTAGTGAGATCTGAGTTTGTGTCCCGGTCTCTGGGTAGTGAGATCTGAGTTTGTGTCCCGGTCTCTGATTAGTGAGATCTGAGTTTGTGTCCCGGTCTCTGAGTAGTGAGATCTGAGTTTGTGTCTCGGTCTCTGAGTAGTGAAATCTGAGTTTGTGTCCCGGTCTCTGGGTAGTGAGATCTGAGTTTGTGTCCCGGTCTCTGGGTAGTGAGATCTGAGTTTGTGTCCCGGTCTCTGGGTAGTGAGATCTGAGTTTGTGCCCCGGTCTCTGGGTAGTGAGATCTGAAGTTTAAACCTTTGCCATATAGACGAAAAATAGGAGGCCATGTGTACAATTTGAGGAGCCAGGATTGGGGTGTAACGTAGACTCCTACAAGGTATGGTGACAGCCAGTAGTGGGGTGTATCGTACACTCCTACAAGGTATGGTGACAGCCAGTATTGGGGTGTATCGTACACTCCTACAAGGTATGGTGACAGCCAGTATTGGGGTGTATCGTACACTCCTACAAGGTATGGTGACAGCTTTACAAACACTGAACACAACAATATACTGACGTTTCGGCCTACATGCGGCCTTCTTCAGAAAACAAAAACGACAACAAACGATGTAACGCAGATAAGTACATCTCAATGGTTAGTGAACTTTACAATAAAAGAAGGGTCGTGTACAATACGGATCGACGGCTTCCGAGTTCACCCAGCCTTAAATGGGCACCTGCCTTTTTTCTGGGAAAGTAAAGCAGCACGGGCTCAATACCGACCACATTACCCCAAAAATCATGTGCCGAAGGTCTATAAAATTTATGGTCACTAACACCATATTCCCTATACGTCACTTGGTGTGACGGGGCTCTTTACCTCATTTTTTTTACTTGTAAAATATATGCACGTTAAAGAACTCATGACAGATTTATTCAAAAAGAGAGGGCCGAAATGGTCGCTGCTCGGGAACAAATTGTAAAACAATTAAAAACCCATCCCTACCGAAGACAGATGTGTTGAGAGTGTGGCAGTGCACAGAATTCATTTACTGCAACTAATACTCTTTGCAATATTGGTTAACAACGTGGATGTGTTTCATAGACAGTAAAATGTTGCAGTTTGTTTTTCTTACAATGGAGAGTTTATAGCTTCAGAAAAAAAACGTTTTGTAGAGACTTTACTAGAATTCCGTGTGGAAAGTGCCTGCCGTTCTATTCCTGCTAATGAACACTATCGACGACATTTATATGATTATGGATATAATCATATATATTTGGATTTATATAATATCCAATCGAAGGCCCCGGGGTCACTGCAAACGAATTAAAATGCATAATTGCTCAACCACCCCTGCCAGTGGAATCATCCGAATTAAAACTCATTGACGGATCCAAACAAAGAAAGGCAGCTGCAGCCCCATAACAGCAACCACAGCACACGTAAAAAAAATAAGGTTAGCGGCACCGAAAGTGAACGCAACTGAACTGTTCTTCGTCAAACAATATAATCACTCATTGGAAGTAATCGGAAAATCGAAACACGATTCAGACGAGAAACAGCTTATGGTGTGTAGAGAGCTCTAAACTCAGTTTATATGATAGAATGTGATCATGACTTTTCTCAAGCTGACCTCATTCTTAAATCGACACGATTTACTGTGTTGGGTTCCTCAACGTAGCGTCACTGCTGTCAGAACATTGTGGTATCCGCTCCCTTAGCTCCTCTCCTTAGTCAACGAGATGTGTTTACATGATCGTACAAATGAACAACGTTGAGCACACAGATGTTCATGAAGCTGGTTTCTCCACCTGTACATGTTTTTCAACCCTCACTAAACGTCAGCTCCTTGTTTCTGAAAGGCGGGCATGTACCAATTGATACAAAATATCGAGAAGATAGCATCATCGAATTGATGAGTCACTTTTAGAAAATACTATAAAATACGAATAGTCGGTATTAATTTGACTTTGTTACTTCTTGTTTTATTTTTTTTATGAACATGAGAAGAATAGGTAGAATTGGATGGAAACGAAGAAGTTTTAAAACAACTAAAAATGAAAAAAGAACTGCTAAACACAATTAGAGCAAGACAAATAAAATTTTTTGGTCATGTTAAAAGACACAACAGTCTAATAAAAGTAATATTAGAAGGGAAATACACGGTCAAAGAGGCAGAGGCAGACGAAGACTAACATGGACGAGTATCATCAAAAGATGGACAAGTCAGCCTATAGCAATCTGCACTATCAAAGCAAGAGACAGAGTGGAATGGTGCTCCATGGTAGCCAACCGTCGATGCGGAGACGGCACTCAGTGATGATGATGGGCATGAATTTCTCAACTCATTTTCTGTTTTAATTCCATTTTATATATCAAATATAATACCCAGTCGCCTTCGAGAATTGTAATAACACCAGAGCTTCCACCAGGCCTGGCCCATTCATGTTTTCTCATTTTATGGGAACTGATGATATCATTATTTTCTTGTTGTTCAGCAGAAAAAAAAAACATTGCCCCCATTGAAACAACTATCTCGTCCATGATAAATATACCAACCAGACGTAAACATTGCTATAATGAGTTCTCTAAAAATATTTCTTCTTTAGAAATGACAAATTTACCGACATGATTCTAGCACAATTGTTCATGAACTTGAGGAAGAGCGCTGTATACAAAGGTTCTTTTTTGTTACTCAATTCAAATATTCGAGAAAAGTGGCTTATGATCCGAAAAAAGGTGGTTGCCAGATAATTAGTGTCATATGTAATAACCACTTATAAATGTATTATAAATTCCGTCAATAAGACGCCTCCCCTCCCCAACCACAGTTTTACGCGAAAGTGTAAACACAGACAACAAACTCCGCCATATTTACGGATGCTCACGAGAACAGTTGTGAAAGATTCGTTCATGTTATTTTTTCCTGGATGAGGATTCTTGAAACAGCGACATACATTTTCCTCTTTACCATGAGACATTTCGGAGATATAATCTGGTGGATAATTTTAACAAGTTCCGATTCCGCTAGGACTAGATCTGAAACGCAATAAAATGATTGGCTGCAACAAGAATAATTGAGTCTGTGGAAATAATCGATAAAGCCTAGTAAAGTTACGTCGTCCACGTGATTTATATTTGTAAACAAATCTTGAAAGAAATGAACAGAAAGAAATGTGAGCTTAAGGGTGAGAATTCAAAAAAGGAAGTGAAGAATCTAGTGGATGAAGTCGATAACAAATAACTAAATTCTAACGCGAAAAGACTTTTAAGAAAGAGCCGTTAAAAACAAGTTGAACAAACTGGACAAATAATATATTTTTAACATGTGAAAGCATGTACTAGAACATCAACAGTCATTGGTCATATTCTCTGAGTGTTTTCCTCTTCGTCGGTTTATATCTAACAGCAGGGATGGACAAATGAATGCTATTGATAAAAATTGTAGTGTGCCTCAGTACATAGGAAATTGTTAGCGTTTAACATTCCATGAAATCATCTATTGGTTGATCTTTCTTTACGATTGATTTTTACCCCTGAAGTTAATGTCACGAAAATCATTCTTGAAGGATAAAACAACTTTTAACTAATTAGCTAATTAGATAATTAGAAATTAAGATAAATTAAAATAATTAAAACAATTAAAATAATTAAGAGATAATTCTAAACTATATCTTTCTGACATGTCATAACAAGAAATGGAAAATGTCAGACAAGGAAAAACACAAAAAGAAAATCAACGCGACCTTCTTTGTTTAGTGCAGACATTGTCATTAATTAAACAGAAAAGGAAATTGAAGTCTTAAAATGTAAATTTATATAAGAATAGAAATAAATGAGTGGATATGAAATGAAACAAATAATGAAGTTTTGAGACAGCTAATACTGAAGTACGAAATGTTAATCACAATTCAAATAAATAATGAAATTAATTTGTTGAGCAAATAGAGAAACACAAGAGCTTTGCTGTAAGTCACCCTGAAGAGAAAATACAGGACACATGGTACATAGACAGACAACGACTAAAGTGGGCTGAAAACATCAATAGGTAGATGATTAGGAGAGTCCATCCCAGAGTGTGCCATCAAGAGACAGAGTGAAAAGGACATTCCCTGGTAGGCTATCTTAAATTCGGAGACGACACATGATGATAGTGTTGAAAACAGACAGATTCTGGCATAGAATAGAGCGGGCTGATAAAATCAACAGATGGACATGCATCTATAATATGCAAAAGTGAGATATGGACTGATGTATCTATAACAGATACCAGGGAGATATGGACTGATGAATCTATAACATATACTACAAGATATAGACTTATGAATCTATAACAGGTATGGACTGATGCTTCTATAATATATAAATTGTAGATATGAACTTATGAATTTATAACAGATACCATCAAGGTATGATCTGATGAGTCTATAACAGATGACACTAAGATATGGACTGATGAATCTATAACAGAAAACATTACGATATGGACTGATGAGTCTGTAACATATATTAGGAAGATATGAACTGATTAATCTATAACACATAACATCAAAATATTGACTGACAAATCTATAACACATAACATCGTGACATGGACTGATGAATCTATAACAGATGACATCAAGATATGGAATGATGAATCTATAAAAGATGACATTAAGATAAGGACTGATGAATCTATAAAAGATGTCATTAAGATAAGGACTGATGAATCTATAAAAGATGACATTAAGATAAGGACTGATGAATCTATAAAAGATGACATTAAGATAAGGACTGATTAATCTATAAAAGATGACATTAAGATAAGGACTGATGAATCTATAAAAGATGACATTAAGATAAGGACTGATTAATCTATAAAAGATGACATTAAGATAAGGACTGATGAATCTATAAAAGATGTCATTAAGATAAGGACTAACGAATCTATAGAATATGACATTAAGATAAGGACTGATGAATCTATAAAAGATGCCACTAAGATAAGGACTGATGAATCTATAAAAGATGACACTAAGATAAGGACTGATGAATCTATAAAAGATGACATTAAGATAAGGACTGATGAATCTATAAAAGATGACACTAAGATAAGGACTGATGAACCTATAACAGATAACATCAAGATATGGACTGATGAATCTTAAAAAGAATGCGTCATTGCGACACTTGTTCATGAATTCTGCAAATGTTAACACTCAGAGTTAAGCCATAGGTGTTGCGGTTCTGTCAACAGAGAACGGAAAGCTCAACGTCGATGGCATCAGTAGCACGATGGTTGTGCACTCCGCCCCCAGTAGATCAGCTTTACATCGTGCCATTCTTCCTGGCTGAAGTTGTATTTCGCCGCTGTTGTTTGTATTCGAGGCATGGTTCCAGGAAGATGCGATACCGGCAGACCAAGAAGAAGATGGTTTTATAGTTATAGTTAATCGAAGGCCCCGGTATCACTGCAAAGAAATGAGATCCACAATTGCTTAACTGCATGTGCCAGTGGAATCATCAGAAGTAACATCTCATCGAATACCCAAACAAAGAAAGGCAGTTGCAGTCCCCATCATTGTAAAAAAATACAGCACACGTCAAAAGACATAAGGCGTACCAGCACCGAAAGTGAACGCAGCAGAACTGTTCTTCGTCATACGATATCATCATTCATCATAAGCAATCTGAATATTGAAACACCATCCGGATGAAAAGCACAGCTCACGGTGGGCACAGAGTACTAAACTCAGTAGCTCCGGCAGCAAGCCGGACTTGAAGTATGAGGAAACTGCAACAAGGAACACTTTTCAGACAGTGCTTCAACGGTTCCCATCGCCTAACTGCCATATTAACCAGAAGTCCTCAGAATGTGGTTTAAAGACATCAATGAGACAATGAACTTGAAAGCAAATTAAGTGGAAAATCTAGCTAAAGACACAGATTTATTCAGACGAGCTATGGTAAATGCAACGTTTTGCATGCAAAGAACATGTAACCCGAATATGTTTCTTCCTCCTCCTCTTCTTCTTTCCTTCCTCATCTGTCTTTTAGTGTCTAGAGGAAATATAATTTGCGGTCTTTTGCTCTGGTGTTCGCCTCTGCTGCTGTTATGTTTCCTAGTGCTTCTAATATTCCGTCAATACATCTTTTTTGTGGTCGACCCTTTGGTCTGGTGTTCTCGCATCGTTTATTGAAGTCTCGTTGTATTGTGTTTTGATCTTTCTGTCTTGCCACGTGGCCAAACCATTTTATCTGTTGTTTCTTTATATATTCTATGGCTGGGAGTTATTCATAGCTTTTATTTTCCATTTCTTCATTTCTGATCTTATCTTTCAGACCGAATATGTTTAGCGCTCGCTTAATAGTTACTTGGGAGCCGCGATAGCACTGTGGCTAGTGAACTGGACTACAAAGGACAATAGGTCGGGTTCGATCCCAACCGACGGCTTCCAGGTTCACCCAGTCTGTAATGGGTACCGGATTTTTTCCCGGGAAAGTAAAGCAGCACGAGAGTAATACCAACAAAATTACCCCAAAATTATGTGCCGAAGGCCTGTAAAATGTTTGGTCACTAACACCATATTCCCTATACGCCACTTGGCGTGACGGGGGCACATTACTTTTCTTTTTTTTTTTAATAGTTACTTCTTCTATCCGCCATATCTCCAAAGGGCGTTACGTGAATAAAAAAAAAAACCACGTTGATTTGTGGTTAAATATGGCTGTTATGATTTCGTCATTCTGTCCAAAATATTCGATGGCATTTGACTCATCTCGTACACGGGTTAATGCCCGATTTCTAATAGACATGAAATATGACGGTAGTGTTTGTTTTTAAATTAGAACATTATTTGACTGCAATCGATTTGTAAAAAAAAATGGAAAAAATTTATTCAGCAAATATATAATAGTACATTTATTAATATTTATGTTTAAAATATCTATGTGAATATGTTTAATTCAATTTTGTTTTTAATTTAAAATAAAACGTGTTTTACTTACAATTACTGTCGAAGGTTCATCCTTACTCTCTTGTCTCAAGCTATCAATAGTAGTAGACCAGGAGGAAATGGTCTCGCTTTTTTAGTTGACCAAAGAGTAGGGTATACCCTACGAAGTCCAGTACCCTATGAGTACAGGAGTTATATAGTAGGATACCACCACTTTCCCATGGTGGAAGGTGGTGGAAAGGTGGTGGAGCTTCTGTCATGAAATATATGTATATATGAATAGGGCTTGTATAGTGCATGAAGGGGTGGGTTGTTGATTAATGACTCATGTATTGGACATCAGTTTTTCCCGCCAAAGTGACTTCCAATAGGAGCTAGTGTGTGTGTGTGTGTTGTCCGGCTATAGACCACGCCCACTCCGGAAGTGAAACTACCATATTAGGGAGTAGTGATACGTTAGTTATTTCATAGTTATGGTGAGTATATATACATATAATAGTAATAAGTTATAGTTATTATATCTACGTTGACGTAAATGGGCCCCGTATTTAAGATATGGACCATAAGTAGGTATATATACATACATATATTGGCAAATCATGCTGGCGGTATTAACGAACAGTCATTTTCTCCTACCGTGGCAGCTCAATATCTCCCACCGTTGCCGCTCTCGCGTGAGTTTATTGATTATTGTCTCCAGCGAGCGCGAAACGCAACAGGTTATGTAAAAAAAGGCGCGTACACGACTAGCGTCGGTCGGGCAGTCAGTCACGAGGTACCCACAGTGATAACACTGCTAGATACGTGTCCATATCTGTAAATTATTAACAGATTCCGTGAACACTCTCAACGTTTCTATTTAGCGAGCTGAACATGGAGAATACTCGCCCACATCTAGGACAATTGTATCAATTACCAGCCATCGTGTTCCTTTAGGCTACCTCTCCAAAAGAGAGAGGAAAAAAAAAAAATATATATATAAAGCAACAAGCTAGAATAACTCAAAGCAATACGCTAATTGGGATGAGCGCTATGGATATTAGTGAGCAGAGTATTTTACAAAAAAACCGACCGCAAGGTTAGCATGTCTTATCTTATTCTCTCTCCATCGCTTTTTTTTTTTTTAGGATATTAAGATACTCTAATTTTTTTAAATATCAAATTACTTTAGGTGACGTTTGCCGAAGAGTTGGTGACAGTCCATCATTTGGATGATCTTACAGAGGATAGACGATCAACGTGGATGCAGGTTGCCTGTGACAGGCACAGATTTGCGAGAAGAATAGCAAAAATGGCATTAGTTATAGAGCCTATTCTTCAACAGCTAACGTCAAAATCAGGATAAATAGCGTCTCTTCCAAAAATCGAGAAGGAAACGAGCGCCATAATTAAAGATGTAATAAGTAAAACGAACAAAAACCGCAACGTCTAAAACTATCAAACGTATTATAAATCTAATACCCAACAAGTCCATGCTGCAACCGACAAACTACCAGTCATACACAACGCGTTTTTTTAAATAATTTTTTTTTTTCACCTAGCGAAAAACTACGATCCCCCCTTTACGATTCTGACGTGAACGCTAGACTCGCGATATAACAGTTTGCAACCGATGCCTCCAACTACACGGCGTAGAAAAACTACAACATGGATATTCTCACACGGCGGAGTTCTATTAAAATGTTTCCAAAACATATATATTAAAATATAAATTTAAAATGTTGGTTGTTATAAAGAAAAGAGCGTCTGTTTTTTTTTTTTTTTTTTTTTTTGTGTTATACATTATTTTTATCAGGTTAATAAACTTTGTGGGAATCCATAGTGACTCACCAACTTCCAAACCATTCCTCTGTCTAAACTAGCAAATACCGTTTCGTAATCTTTGTTCAATTGTTATACGTAGAGTAGTTATGTGATCAGCACATGAGCTGTTCTTCCTAAAATACGGGCGCGTCTCTCAAATATTTCTCTGTGGCCTTTTTTAGTCTCTCCAGAATAAATCTACTTAATTTTTTTATTCATCCTGGCACTGATAGCAGCATAATTCCCATATAATATGTACACCCTTGTAAACTTCCTTCTAATGGTAGTTGATCATATAACCTTCTTCCGTCCCCCCAAATTGTATCTAATAGATTATGTAACATCATGGTAGAGGTGTTAATACTCCGAAGGAATTTCATCTGGCCCTATGGCCTTACCATTTTTTTTAAAAAAATAACTTCTGCTGGTAGTATATCTTGAGGATTATTTGAGCCGGGTCTGTTCCAAAAGTTCTTCAAAGTGCTATTTCCATCTCTCTAGGTGTTCCCTTATAGTACTAGGCAGATTTCCTGTCTTATCTCTAATAAAGGCAGCAATCTGTTTGCATTTTCCACACAAGTTTCTGTGTACGGTTGTACAGGGCTTTATAATTCCTTTTATTTGCTGCTTCCTCTGCCTCTTTAGCTAGATCATCTATATATTTCCTCTGGCCTCTTTTACTCTCTCCAGAATGATTCTGCGTAATATATTTCTTGGCACTGATAACAGCGACCATGGAGCGTCATTCTGCTCTGTCTCTTGCTTTAAATGTGCACGTTGTCATCGGTTGATTTGTCCATCTTTTGATGTTACTCGTCCATGTTAGTCGTGGTCTGCCTCTCCCTCTTTTACTTTGTATTTTCCCCTCCATGATTACTTTTAGTAGACTGTTGTGTCTTTTAACATGGCTCAAAAACTGCATTTTTTAATTGTGCTTAGTAGTTCTCTTTTCATTGTTAGTTGTTTCAAGACTTCATCGTTGTTTTTCTTTTCCTTCCATCCAATTCTACCTATTCTTCTATATACCACATATCAAAGGCTTCAGTTGTCTGTTCTGTTTTCTTGTCTAATGTCCCTGTTTATGCACCATTTAGGAACGTTGAGAAGACAACATTTTGCTATTCTTAGTTTTAGCCCTGATCTTATTTGCTTTGATGTTAGTATATTTTTCATGGTATTAACGTTATTTTTCACCATTCATATTCTTTTGCTTATTTCAGTTTACCTTTTCCATTACTGGTTATAGTATGTCCAAGGTAGTTGTAGCTCTGAACTATCTCCAGGTCTATTCCTTCAATTTTGATATATTCACTTGCTGGTTTTGAATATTTTTTTTGTTTATTGTCATAGTTTTACTTTCTTTTGATATTCATATCTAATCCATATTTATTATTTTTTTTGCTTGTCATGTTTAATTCATTAAGTAATGTTGTAGATCTTTATGATTTTCTGGTACTAATACAGTATCATCAGCATATTTTAGGTTAATGATCATCTCTCCATTAATGTTTAGGTATGGTATTTATGTGATGGTTTAAAGATTTTCTCGGTGTATATACTCCACAAGCATGGTAATAGGATGCATCCATGTTTTACTCCTCTTTTTATAAAATAGGTATCGAGTTCTCTTTGTTATATTTTATTATCGCTGTTTGCCCGCAGTATAAATTAGTTATCTCAGTCATCCTTTAAAACTGAGAACTATTGATATGGTGATACGAGGGATCAACAACAATATATTTTCCTGACACCGTAATCTCTGATAAACTCACAGACAGCGTTACGAGTGACGTCGATAATTTTTGTTTGTTTGGAAAAGTTGAGATAGTTTAACATCTGTTGAACGGTTTTTTTTTATTCAATATTGGATATTCAGATGAGACCAAAATCAAAACAGAATCCATAATTACCGAGCTAGGCGAAACACTGGATGTGCTGTTGGTGACACATATGAAAAAGATGATGGTGTTATTGTCGAAACACCATGATGGTTGAGTGAACATGTTGTTGACATGACAGATACTGTTGTCGTTAATTGTTCTGGCAACAGAGTTCTCTTTTGGTAATGAACATGCGAAGGATCGTAATGTCATGACAGACAGAGGTAGTTGAAACATAGTATTTCTACGTAAGTCCACAAAGTGGTACAAACATGTAGCTAATGGTTCTGGTGTAAGTAATGTAAAGTTTGTGTTGAGAGATTTATCACTGCAAATGTTGCTAGTGATGTGACTGGTGTCTACATGTGACTGTTCCTATACACTATCGGAACTGTGTTGTGTGTGAGATATATCATCTGAACTTCAGTTTGGATGTATCCTAGATATGTTGAAGCGAAGAGATTTCCATCTTGCAGACACACCTGCAAATGATCATCTTCTCCACCAACGTTCATACACAAGGGAGGGGGCTGATAGGTCTGTAATTCGTGGAGATCTTTTTTATCACTTTTCTGAGTCAATGTATGGTATGTAGAGATCTCCTCCCAACCAGATGATACCTGTCCTAAGTGTCAAATATGGTTAACGAGCCTGAAAACACAGTCATCGAGGCTACGTTGTCACCAAGCTTGAAGAAGGCAATTTCGAACTCTGACATTGTCAAATACCTGAACACTGTCCTTCACCCTCATTGTAATGTTTAAGTAAGGTTTCCTGGAATGAAAGTCGGCATCTAGGGATCTTCGCACCCAACATATCCTAAGCTGTGATTGAGCTCACAATGATGTTTTCCATCCTGTTGACGTGAAGATGATGAGCCTGTAAATCATGGAGCCTTGTTGTCATCTCAATGGTCTAGGTATGGTATGTATAGCCCGCCTTCCTGCTAGATAATACCTGGCTTGAGTGTCAAATTTGGTTAACGAGCATGAAAAAGGACACGATGACGTAATCCTCGGGTGGGAGGAATATCATGATAAGACCATGATTAGCATGTACCATACCAACGGACGTAGACAATCAGCATCCCCGACCACATTTGTCTGTCCACTGTGCAACATATCAGGTCAGTTGTTGCGTGTTTTCCATGCCAAAACACCAAAGTATCTACCAACATCTCATTTTTTTCGAACACGAGCTCACCTTCCCTATACTTTGGTAGTTGTACCAAAGGATTGGGACTGACTGTCCTTTTTTTTCATGATGTGCCAGTAAAACGTCGGTTGTTTCTTTCGACTGTTGACTAAGAGCTTTCTTTTTGTGTTGGACTCTTTTAAAAACTCAGGGAAACGCTCTAATACTTCTGAAAAAGTTCACATCTATGACCTCTAATCGTCTTTTCAATCGGTTATCTGCTAATCATCGGTAAAACCACCAACCCATGTATACTTGAGTCTGACAGGCGATGCGCGAAAAATAAGAGGGAAGCAAGTAGGTATGGACACCGTACACATACAAGACAGGATAATCTGTGGCAAAACCAAGCTAGCCACAGGTCTGATGGTGACATCTATCAAATGATTTGACACGAACCCACCACTTTTCAACAGCAACACTTTTAAAAGTAACAGGTGAGTCGACTAAGGTATAGATAGCACACTGCCCAACACAGACTTTTTTTTTAGTCTACTGTGAAGTTAGAGATAGTGGACACGATGTACCCGAACACCAAACTGAGTTTGCCCGAGTGTCAAGACAACGCTTTGAGAAGGAGTAATGGCTTACCAGACGAAGGCGACTCCATTTTGGGTCTCTCTGAGCAATCATATTGTCAACACATCTACAATAGTTGTAATAGTGGGTTCAGAATCTATAGCGAGGGTCCACAAAAGGCGGTGTTTCGGAAAACAATTTGATTGAAGTCTTGTTTTCAACCAACTCATAGATCAAGTTTTAAGGAAAGACATATACAGTGAGTTTTCACCAGCTGTTTATCCAGTTACCAAGCGATTACACACAACATAACCCGCGTCACCGTGAAAAAAAAAACTAAAAAGACACTCCATTCTTGGCGTAAAGCACAAACCAAAATACGACCAGCATACAATGAACCCGTTCCAATCATGCTAACAGCTCATACATTTTCCCTTCACTTCGAATGTCCAGGGACGAACAGTAACAGATCTTTACAATTTTTCTCCATTCCAAAATTTCTCCATGACCAACTTACAACACACGACCAGACCACTGACCATGTGTGACACAAACTGACCACTCACAGATAGCAAGGACTATCACATTTTTTTTTTTCAAGTACTTAGCGAATAGTCGCTTTCAGAGTTTGTGAGATCACGAGTTGCTTCCCGAACATTGCACTTGTGGAAAACTTGAAGTCTGATTTGAGAAAGCCTACAGGCCGGTGGTGAATCTTTTGTGTATGTTTTTTTTTTTTCTGAGCGATGGAAATATGTAAGTTTATTTCTGAGGAAATTGTCGTTCAAAAATGTGTAGAAGTCTTTCTTGAATTTTGACGGTCACTAAGCTCGAGGTATGGTGTTTAGTCTAAACATAATCACTGAGAATGTTATAACACCAAAGTACCCTTAGTCACATAAACAGAAGCGTGAAACAGAAATACCAGACGAGTTGTGTTAAAGCTTAAAGTTATTTTTTTTGCGTTAATGAACGATTACGACAACATGTTGTCGAAGATTAATCACGGATTGGTCTACCTACCGCGAAGTTAGAGATAGTGGACATGATGCGCGCGAACACCAGACAGAACTTGTCAAATTGCTCAAAAATTGCTGTGAAAAAAAAGAGCACGGGTGAGCCAGACAAAGACGACTTCAAAATTGTATCTCTCCGATCAAAGATATTGTGAACACACCACAACACTTGCACAAGTTGATTCAGAAACTATCGCGAGTACCCACGAAATACGGGTGAGTCGAAAAAAGTACGAGCCATATTACGACCACCAACCAATTCAACCATTCCAACAAAACTAGCATCTGTCATTTTCCCGTTACAACCGAATGTCTGGTGACGAATCGCAAACATATATTTACAACACCGCTAGTCCAGCGTCATTACCGAACAACAAGTGTCCTTCAACCAAGAAAAAATTTCTCATTTGACCATGTTGATGTCTCATCGTCGTCGTGTGGTGGTTACATGCGACATCAACATGGTCAAATGAGAAATTTTTTCTTGGTTGAAGGACACTTGTTGTTCGGTAATGACGCTGGACTAGCGGTGTTGTAAATATATGTTTGCGATTCGTCACCAGACATTCGGTTGTAACGGGAAAATGACAGATGCTAGTTTTGTTGGAATGGTTGAATTGGTTGGTGGTCGTAATATGGCTCGTACTTTTTTCGACTCACCCGTATTTCGTGGGTACTCGCGATAGTTTCTGAATCAACTTGTGCAAGTGTTGTGGGTGTGTTCACAATATCTTTGATCGGAGAGATACAATTTTGAAGTCGTCTTTGTCTGGCTCACCCGTGCTCTTTTTTTTCACAGCAATTTTTGAGCAATTTGACAAGTTCTGTCTGGTGTTCGCGCGCATCATGTCCACTATCTCTAACTTCGCGGTAGGTAGACCAATCCGTGATTAATCTTCGACAACATGTTGTCGTAATCGTTCATTAACGCAAAAAAAATAACTTTAAGCTTTAACACAACTCGTCTGGTATTTCTGTTTCACGCTTCTGTTTATGTGACTAAGGGTACTTTGGTGTTATAACATTCTCAGTGATTATGTTTAGACTAAACACCATACCTCGAGCTTTGTGACCGTCAAAATTCAAGAAAGACTTCTACAAATTTTTGAACGACAATTTCCTCAGAAATAAACTTACATATTTCCATCGCTCAGAAAAAAAAAAACATACACAAAAGATTCACCACCGGCCTGTAGGCTTTCTCAAATCAGACTTCAAGTTTTCCACAAGTGCAATGTTCGGGAAGCAACTCGTGATCTCACAACTCTGAAAGCGACTATTCGCTAAGTACTTGAAAAAAAAAAAGTGATAGTCCTTGCTATCTGTGAGTGGTCAGTTGTGTCACACATGGTCAGTGGTCTGGTCGTGTGTTGTAAGTTGGTCATGGAGAAATTTTGGAATGGAGAAAAGTATTGTAAAGATCTGTTACTGTTCGTCCCTGGACATTCAAAGTGAAGGGAAAATGTATGAGCTGTTAGCATGATTGGAACGGGTTCATTGTATGCTGGTCGTATTTTGGTTTGTGCTTTACGCCAAGAATGGAGTGTCTTTTTAGTTGTTTTTTTTCACGGTGACGCGGGTTATGTTGTGTGTAATCGCTTGGTAACTGGATAAACAGCTGGTGAAAACTCACTGTATATGTCTTTCCTTAAAACTTGATCTATGAGTTGGTTGAAAACAAGACTTCAATCAAATTGTTTTCCGAAACACCGCCTTTTGTGGACCCTCGCTATAGATTCTGAACCCACTATTACAACTATTGTAGATGTGTTGACAATATGATTGCTCAGAGAGACCCAAAATGGAGTCGCCTTCGTCTGGTAAGCCATTACTCCTTCTCAAAGCGTTGTCTTGACACTCGGGCAAACTCAGTTTGGTGTTCGGGTACATCGTGTCCACTATCTCTAACTTCACAGTAGACTAAAAAAAAAGTCTGTGTTGGGCAGTGTGCTATCTATACCTTAGTCGACTCACCTGTTACTTTTAAAAGTGTTGCTGTTGAAAAGTGGTGGGTTCGTGTCAAATCATTTGATAGATGTCACCATCAGACCTGTGGCTAGCTTGGTTTTGCCACAGATTATCCTGTCTTGTATGTGTACGGTGTCCATACCCACTTGCTTCCCTCTTATTTTTCGCGCATCGCCTGTCAGACTCAAGTATACATGGGTTGGTGGTTTTACCGATGATTAGCAGATAACCGATTGAAAAGACGATTAGAGGTCATAGATGTGAACTTTTTCAGAAGTATTAGAGCGTTTCCCTGAGTTTTTAAAAGAGTCCAACACAAAAAGAAAGCTCTTAGTCAACAGTCGAAAGAAACAACCGACGTTTTACTGGCACATCATGAAAAAAAAGGACAGTCAGTCCCAATCCTTTGGTACAACTACCAAAGTATAGGGAAGGTGAGCTCGTGTTCGACAAAAAATGAGATGTTGGTAGATACTTTGGTGTTTTGGCATGGAAAACACGCAACAACTGACCTGATATGTTGCACAGTGGACAGACAAATGTGGTCGGGGATGCTGATTGTCTACGTCCGTTGGTATGGTACATGCTAATCATGGTCTTATCATGATATTCCTCCCACCCGAGGATTACGTCATCGTGTCCTTTTTCATGCTCGTTAACCAAATTTGACACTCAAGCCAGGTATTATCTAGCAGGAAGGCGGGCTATACATACCATACCTAGACCATTGAGATGACAACAAGGCTCCCATGATTTACAGGCTCATCATCTTCACGTCAACAGGATGGAAAACATCATTGTGAGCTCAATCACAGCTTAGGATATGTTGGGTGCGAAGATCCCTAGATGCCGACTTTCATTCCAGGAAACCTTACTTAAACATTACAATGAGGGTGAAGGACAGTGTTCAGGTATTTGACAATGTCAGAGTTCGAAATTGCCTTCTTCAAGCTTGGTGACAACGTAGCCTCGATGACTGTGTTTTCAGGCTCGTTAACCATATTTGACACTTAGGACAGGTATCATCTGGTTGGGAGGAGATCTCTACATACCATACATTGACTCAGAAAAGTGATAAAAAAGATCTCCACGAATTACAGACCTATCAGCCCCCTCCCTTGTGTATGAACGTTGGTGGAGAAGATGATCATTTGCAGGTGTGTCTGCAAGATGGAAATCTCTTCGCTTCAACATATCTAGGATACATCCAAACTGAAGTTCAGATGATATATCTCACACACAACACAGTTCCGATAGTGTATAGGAACAGTCACATGTAGACACCAGTCACATCACTAGCAACATTTGCAGTGATAAATCTCTCAACACAAACTTTACATTACTTACACCAGAACCATTAGCTACATGTTTGTACCACTTTGTGGACTTACGTAGAAATACTATGTTTCAACTACCTCTGTCTGTCATGACATTACGATCCTTCGCATGTTCATTACCAAAAGAGAACTCTGTTGCCAGAACAATTAACGACAACAGTATCTGTCATGTCAACAACATGTTCACTCAACCATCATGGTGTTTCGACAATAACACCATCATCTTTTTCATATGTGTCACCAACAGCACATCCAGTGTTTCGCCTAGCTCGGTAATTATGGATTCTGTTTTGATTTTGGTCTCATCTGAATATCCAATATTGAATAAAAAAAAACCGTTCAACAGATGTTAAACTATCTCAACTTTTCCAAACAAAACAAAAATTATCGACGTCACTCGTAACGCTGTCTGTGAGTTTATCAGAGATTACGGTGTCAGGAAAATATATTGTTGTTGATCCCTCGTATCACCATATCAATAGTTCTCAGTTTTAAAGGATGACTGAGATAACTAATTTATACTGCGGGCAAACAGCGATAATAAAATATAACAAAGAGAACTCGATACCTATTTTATAAAAAGAGGAGTAAAACATGGATGCATCCTATTACCATGCTTGTGGAGTATATACACCGAGAAAATCTTTAAACCATCACATAAATACCATACCTAAACATTAATGGAGAGATGATCATTAACCTAAAATATGCTGATGATACTGTATTAGTACCAGAAAATCATAAAGATCTACAACATTACTTAATGAATTAAACATGACAAGCAAAAAAAAATAATAAATATGGATTAGATATGAATATCAAAAGAAAGTAAAACTATGACAATAAACAAAAAAATATTCAAAACCAGCAAGTGAATATATCAAAATTGAAGGAATAGACCTGGAGATAGTTCAGAGCTACAACTACCTTGGACATACTATAACCAGTAATGGAAAATGTAAACTGAAATAAGCAAAAGAATATGAATGGTGAAAAATAACGTTAATACCATGAAAAATATACTAACATCAAAGCAAATAAGATCAGGGCTAAAACTAAGAATAGCAAAATGTTGCCTTCTCAACGTTCCTAAATGGTGCATAAACAGGGACATTAAACAAGAAAACAGAACAGACAACTGAAGCCTTTGATATGTGGTATATAGAAGAATAGGTAGAATTGGATGGAAGGAAAAGAAAAACAACGATGAAGTCTTGAAACAACTAACAATGAAAAGAGAACTACTAAGCACAATTAAAAAATGCAGTTTTTGAGCCATGTTAAAAGACACAACAGTCTACTAAAAGTAATCATGGAGGGGAAAATACAAAGTAAAAGAGGGAGAGGCAGACCACGACTAACATGGACGAGTAACATCAAAGATGGACAAATCAACCGATGACAACGTGCACATTTAAAGCAAGAGACAGAGCAGAATGACGCTCCATGGTCGCTGTTATCAGTGCCAAGAAATATATTACGCAGAATCATTCTGGAGAGAGTAAAAGAGGCCAGAGGAAATATATAGATGATCTAGCTAAAGAGGCAGAGGAAGCAGCAAATAAAAGGAATTATAAAGCCCTGTACAACCGTACACAGAAACTTGTGTGGAAAATGCAAACAGATTGCTGCCTTTATTAGAGATAAGACAGGAAATCTGCCTAGTACTATAAGGGAACACCTAGAGAGATGGAAATAGCACTTTGAAGAACTTTTGGAACAGACCCGGCTCAAATAATCCTCAAGATATACTACCAGCAGAAGTTATTTTTAAAAAAATGGTAAGGCCATAGGGCAGATGAAATTCCTTCGGAGTATTAACACCTCTACCATGATGTTACATAATCTATTAGATACAATTTGGGGGGACGGAAGAAGGTTATATGATCAACTACCATTAGAAAGGAAGTTTACAAGGGTGTACATATTATATGGGAATTATGCTGCTATCAGTGCCAGGATGAATAAAAAAATTAAGTAGATTTATTCTGGAGAGACTAAAAAAAGGCCACAGAGAAATATTTGAGAGACGCGCCCGTATTTTAGGAAGAACAGCTCATGTGCTGATCACATAACTACTCTACGTATAACAATTGAACAAAGATTACGAAACGGTATTTGCTAGTTTAGACAGAGGAATGGTTTGGAAGTTGGTGAGTCACTATGGATTCCCACAAAGTTATTAACCTGATAAAAATAATGTATAACACAAAAAAAAAAAAAAAAAAAAACACAGACGCTCTTTTCTTTATAACAACCAACATTTTAAATTTATATTTTAATATATATGTTTTGGAAACATTTTAATAGAACTCCGCCGTGTGAGAATATCCATGTTGTAGTTTTTCTACGCCGTGTAGTTGGAGGCATCGGTTGCAAACTGTTATATCGCGAGTCTAGCGTTCACGTCAGAATCGTAAAGGGGGGATCGTAGGTTTTTCGCTAGGTGAAAAAAAAAAATTATTTAAAAAACGCGTTGTGTATGACTGGTAGTTTGTCGGTTGCAGCATGGACTTGTTGGGTATTAGATTTATAATACGTTTGATAGTTTTAGACGTTGCGGTTTTTGTTCGTTTTACTTATTACATCTTTAATTATGGCGCTCGTTCCTTCTCGATTTTTGGAAGAGACGCTATTTATCCTGATTTTGACGTTAGCTGTTGAAGAATAGGCTCTATAACTAATGCCATTTTTGCTATTCTTCTCGCAAATCTGTGCCTGTCACAGGCAACCTGCATCCACGTTGATCGTCTATCCTCTGTAAGATCATCCAAATGATGGACTGTCACCAACTCTTCGGCAAACGTCACCTAAAGTAATTTGATATTTAAAAAAATTAGAGTATCTTAATATCCTAAAAAAAAAAAGCGATGGAGAGAGAATAAGATAAGACATGCTAACCTTGCGGTCGGTTTTTTTGTAAAATACTCTGCTCACTAATATCCATAGCGCTCATCCCAATTAGCGTATTGCTTTGAGTTATTCTAGCTTGTTGCTTTATATATATATATTTTTTTTTTTCCTCTCTCTTTTGGAGAGGTAGCCTAAAGGAACACGATGGCTGGTAATTGATACAATTGTCCTAGATGTGGGCGAGTATTCTCCATGTTCAGCTCGCTAAATAGAAACGTTGAGAGTGTTCACGGAATCTGTTAATAATTTACAGATATGGACACGTATCTAGCAGTGTTATCACTGTGGGTACCTCGTGACTGACTGCCCGACCGACGCTAGTCGTGTACGCGCCTTTTTTTACATAACCTGTTGCGTTTCGCGCTCGCTGGAGACAATAATCAATAAACTCACGCGAGAGCGGCAACGGTGGGAGATATTGAGCTGCCACGGTAGGAGAAAATGACTGTTCGTTAATACCGCCAGCATGATTTGCCAATATATGTATGTATATATACCTACTTATGGTCCATATCTTAAATACGGGGCCATTTACGTCAACGTAGATATAATAACTATTAACTTATTACTATTATATGTATATATACTCACCATAACTATGAAATAACTAACGTATCACTACTCCCTAATATGGTAGTTTCACTTCCGGAGTGGGCGTGGTCTATAGCCGGACAACACACACACACACACTAGCTCCTATTGGAAGTCACTTTGGCGGGAAAAACTGATGTCCAATACATGAGTCATTAATCAACACCCACCCCTTCATGCACTATACAAGCCCTATTCATATATACATATATTTCATGACAGAAGCTCCACCACCTTCCACCACCTTCCACCATGGGAAAGTGGTGGTATCCTACTATATAACTCCTTACTCATAGGGTACTGGACTTCGTAGGGTATACCCTACTCTTTGGTCAACTAAAAAAGCGAGACCATTTCCTTCCTGGTCTACTACTATCAATCTCCACCAACGTGTCTGGAGTTTGCCTAAATTACGTTATCCTAGGATCGAACGCTGTGAGGGGGGAGAAGATAATGAAGACATTTTAATACTCAAACAGCCTGGACAGATAATGCTCATTGAAGACATTGAAAGTGCTCTATTTGTCTGCAGACAGACATAAAGATCTATGTTTGTTTAGACCAGGACATATTTTCATCTTCTTCATCGATCAATTTTATGTGTTTTGTATAATCATGGGAACATAGAAAGCCTAACGCATTTGAAGAAGACGAAGATGATGACGACGAAGAAGAAGATTAAGAAGATGATGTTGACAATGATAATGATGATGATAGTAATTATGATGATGACGATGATGAAAATGATGATGGCGATGAAGATTGTGATAATGATGATGAAGAAGAAAAAAATAATAATAAGAAGAGAAACAATGAAATGAAGAATTAGTTTTTAAATGATCAAAGAGAGTAAGATGTAACCGTTTTCAAGGCAGCAAAATGGTTTTGTAAATTTGTAAAACAATTTTTTTTCAGTATAAAAAGTACATTATTAAAGTAGAGTTAGAGGATTGTTAACAATCTGAGCTTAACAGAAACAGAATAATGCAGAGAAACAAACAGACAGCATGCTTCTCGCTAGAACATGCTTTCTTTCCTAGTACGTAGAGAGAAGAGTGTGCGAGTGTTTTCAGAAGCTGAGCTAGGGAGTTAGAAAGAGAAGATAGTATTGGAGAGCTTTCAAAATGTGAGTTATGGAATTATGAGTTATGCATAGAGAAGACGTGAATTATGAGTTATGCATCATCATCATTGAGTGCCCTCTCCGCATCGAAGGTTGGCTACCATGGAGCGCCATTCCACTCTGTCTCTTGCTTTGATGGTGCAGATTGCCATAGGCTGACTTGTCCATCTTTTGATGTTACGCGTCCACGTTAGTCTTGGTCTGCCACTGCCTCTTTTACCTTGTATTTTCCCTTCTAATATTACTTTTATTAGACTGTTGTGTCTTTAACATGACCAAAAATTTCATTTGTCTTATGTATGTATATATCTGTCTTAGTTATGCATAGAGAGTAAAAGTAAAGAGCCCCCGTCACGCCAATGGCGTATAGGGAATATGGTGTTAGTGACCGTATATTTTACAGACCAGGGTAATACTGAAGAGTATGTAAATGTTTTCAAAAAGTTGAGTTAGTGAGTTAGATAAAGAGTAGAGTGCATATATGTTTTAATAAACTGACTTAGTGAGTTATGTAGGGAGAAGAGTGTGTCAATGTTTTAATACGTTGAGTTAGTGAGTTATATGGTAGGTAGAGTGAAAAGTACGTAAAGTTTTTAAAAAAAGTTGAGTTAGTGAGTTAGATAAAGAGCAGAGTGCATATATGTTTAATAGACTGACTTAGTGAGTTATGTAGAGAGAAGAGTGTGTAAGTGTTTTAATACGTTGAGTTAGTGAGTTATATGGTGGGTAGAGTGAAAAGTACGTAAAGTTTTTTAAAAAGTTGAGTTAGTGAGTTACGTAAGGAGCAGAGTGCGTACATGTTTTAATACGTTGAGTTAGAGAGTTTAATGTTAGGTAGAGAGATGAGTGTGTAAATGTTTTAATAATATGAGTTAGTGAGTTATAAAGAGAGAATAGTGTGTAAATGTTTTAATAATATGAGTTAGTGAGTTATAGGTTAGGTAGAGAGAATAGTGTGTAAATGTTTTAATAATATGAGTCAGTGAGTTATAGGTTAGGTAGAGAGAATAGTGTATAAATGTTTTAATAATTTGAGTTAATGAGTTATAAAGAAAGAATAGTGCGTAAATGTTTTAATGATTTGAGTTAGTGGGTTATAAAGAGAGAATAGTGTGTTAATGCTTTAATAATATGAGTTAGTGAGTTATAGGTTAGGTAGAAAGAATAGTGTGTAAATGTTTTAATAATTGAAGTTAATGAGTTATAGGTTAGGTAGAGAGAATAGTGTGTAAATGTTTTAATAATATGAGTTAGTGAGTTATAGGTTAGGTAGAGAGAATAGTGTGTAAATGTTTTAATAATTTGAGCTAGTGAGTTATAACGAGAGAATAGTGTGTAAATGTTTTAATAATATTAGTTAGTGAGTTATAGGTTAGGTAGGGAGAATAGTGTGTAAATGTTTTAATAATTTGAGTTAGTGAGTTATAAAGAGAGAATAGTGTGTAAATGTTTTAATAATATGAGATAGTGAGTTATACAGAAAGAATAGTGTGTAAATGTTTTAATAATTTGAGTTAGTGAGTTATAAAGAGAGAATAGTGTGTAAATGTTTTAATAATATGAGTTAGTGAGTTATAAAGAGAGAATAGTGTGTAAATGTTTTAATAATATGAGATAGTGAGTTATAAAGAGAGAATAATGTGTAAATGTTTTAATAATATGAGTTAGTGAGTTATAAAGAGAGAATAATGTGTAAATGTTTTAATAATATGAGTTAGTGAGTTATAGGTTAGGTAGAGAGAATAGTGTGTAAATGTTTTAATAATATGAGATAGTGAGTTATAAAGAGAGAATAATGTGTAAATGTTTTAATAATATGAGTTAGTGAGTTATAAAGAGAGAATAATGTGTAAATGTTTTAATAATATGAGTTAGTGAGTTATAGGTTAGGTAGAGAGAATAGTGTGTAAATGTTTTAATAATTCGAGTTAGTGAGTTATAAAGAGAGAATAGTGTGTAAATGTTTTAATAATTTGAGTTAGTGAGTTATAGGTCAGGAAGAGAGAAAAGTGTGTACATGTTTAATATTTTGAGTTAGTGAATTATAGGTTAGGTAGATCGGTGAACGTAGCAGTTTTTTTTTTCTTCACGAGTTGAGTTATTAACTTGCGAGTTTGTTAGAAATAAAAGTATTTGAGAGTTTTAAATAGATGTTTTAGTGAGATATGAGTTTATCAGAAAGGAGCGTGTTTTTCAAGCTGAGTTTGTGGGTTAAGAGTTACATAAAGTGAGAGTGTACTAGTTGTTATGTATTGTAAGAGGTTAAGTAGGGTTAAATAGAGAAGGCCAGTGGGAGCCGTGATAGCTCAGTGGTTAGTGAACTGGACTACAAAGGACAAGAGGTAGGGTTCGATCCCAACCGACGGCTTCCACGTTCACGCAACCTTTAATGGACAACGGATTTTTTTCTGGGAATGTAAAGCGGCACGGGCGTAATACCGACCACATTACCTCAAAAATTATGTGCCCAAGGTCTGTAAAATGTATGGTCACTAACACCATATTCCCTATACGCCACTTGGCGTGACGGGGGTACTTTACTTTACTTTTTTTTAGAGAAGGCTAGTATTGCATTGTTAAATAAGGAACTTCAGTCAATTATTTAGCAAGCTCATGTTTGTGATCAAACTATTAACAAAAGCTATCAATACGTCATTTATCTCGATTTTGCAGTCTATATGTATTTCTATAGAATTGGATACACGTATTAAAAAAAAAAACTGCATGGTCAGTACAGTCCCAATGTGATATTCAGGTCAGAAGTGGTATTAGAAAACAAAAAAATTCATCCCACAGAGTTTCGAACCCTAACCCACACGATTGACATGTCGGGGTTTAATCCACTTCGACGTTAGCTCTCCTCTCTGCCCCAGGAATTACTAGATAGTGGTGAGTCGTAAGGTCTTGGACCAGTAACGCCCTATGTCCCTCGAAATCACTGGCGCTAATTAATTATTGCAATCAATAGTTACAAAATCCATTGCACACAAGGCTTGGAAAAAATAGATTCTCCAGACGTTTAAAGGTAACATTAGGAAATAACATAAAGTTGTTACACATTTTGTTATTTCAAACATCTAAATATTCCAAAAATTTCAAAACGAAAATAGAAAAAAATTTAAAGTTCCAACGCAATAAAACAAAAAATATTAGAAATAACAGTAGGTCAATGTGATATTGTTAAATGCCAAGATGAGATTCCAAAATAATCCAACATGTTAGATTAAAAATAATCACAAATTTTAGATGAAATAAAAAAGAACGAAAACAACGTTAAGTTGGATTAAACAAATTAATCTAAAAATTTCAAACTGAATTTGTAAAATATTCAAAGAATTCCATTGTGAGGTTTTAAATTAAAAGCTAATATTTTTGTAAAAAATTCAGGGGGTTATAACTTTGCTAAACAAATTGAGGAGTAGACTTAACCAATGGGAGTGATTGTTCGTTAACTGGAAAGGCACAACCGACAGAGCCGTAAGCAGTGGCATAGTTTAGTGTTTCTTTGCTCTCATGCTGTTATGATCACGCGCCAACATTGCTACTGTTTAGCAGGTTGGGTGGTTCAAAGGTAAGACTTCGGCCTCTGGGCAGGACTGTCCCAGGTTCTATTTCACCAGTGGGAATATTGTTAAAAAAATATAGAAAATTAAGTTTGTGGTTTCATCGTGACTTTACCTTCTCATGATCTCTGGGTAGTGAGACCCGACGTCTACACTTGCATTAACTCAAAAAGCTTCATTTGGTATCACCATGCACACACACATTCTCTTTCTCTCTCCCTCAATGCGCGCCCCAGCTGTTACTCGGCAAACATTGATAGACGTTTAATTCCGGTGAATATGGCGGATAGGCGGCAAGAACCGTCGTGGCTGTGTCTAAAAAGTGTTCCTTGTTGCAGTTTCCTCATATTCCAAGTCCAGCTTGCTGCCGGAGCTGCTGAGTTTAGTGCTCTGTGCACACCGTGAGCTGTGATTTTTATCCGGATCGTGTTTCGATATTCCAATTGCTTGCGATGAATGAAATCTCGTATGACGAAAGACAGTTCAGCTGCGTTCACTTTCGGTACCGCTTGGCCTTATGTCTTTTGACGTGTGCTGTGTCTGCTATGATGGGGACTGCAGTCGTCTTTCTTTGTTTGGATCCTTCAGTGAGATGAGATGTTAATTCAGATGATTCCACTGGCAAGGGCAGTTGATCAGTTATGAATTTTAATTCGTTTGCAGTGATACCGGGGTCTTCGACTAACTATAACCATAACATTGATGGGGTAGTACAGCATTTTGCAGCATATCCGGCGTGATCGAGCTTACAACTTCAGTGACGCGTTCCAGCTTATCATCCACATTTGCAGCTGGTAGTGGAGGTACATGTACTCTGTCCTTCACGTATACTCTAAGGAAACCGTTACAAAAAGTAATGTAAGTGTAGTTATTTTGTGCCGAATATATGTAATGTAAGCTTCAGAGTTCAGTGAAGCAGAAGGTCAATGCCTGGGAGTCATAACTCAGGCGTGCCCACCTGCTTTAGAGTGTCAATAATCTAAAGGGCCGAAACACTTGCCCGACTGGAGTCTTCTTATTCTGAACAAATTGCCTCCCCCTGCTGCGAAGTTCTGATTAAAGCGTTTCGTATTACTACTCTTTGTTTAAAGTGGCCACTTGCAGAATATCTGGCCATTTTGTCCAGCGTGTTGTATGTGAGCTCCAGCTTAGACTTAACTGCCCTCTGGTGGTAGGAGACAATCTCGTGCACAGACGGTTTGTGGGAAAGAAAAGAACATCTTGAGTTAATATACCCCTGGTAACCATATCAATAAACATATTTTAATAAGATGTGGTTTTATAAGCTGTGACTTTATAAGATGTGGTTTTATAATTTATGGTTTTATAAGATGTGAGTTTATAATTTATGGTTTTATAAGCTGTGAGTTTATAAGTTGTGGTTTTATAAGCTGTGAGTGTATAAGTTGTGGTTTTATAAGATGTGAGTTTATAAGTTATGATTTTTTAAGCTGTGAGTTTATAAGTTGTGGTTTTATAAGGTGTGAGTTTATAAATTGTGGTTTTATAATGTATGGTTCTATAAGCTGTGAGTTTATAATTTATGGTTTTATAAGCTGTGAGTTTATAATTTATGGTTTTATAAGCTGTGAGTTTATAATTTATGGTTTTATAAGCTGTGAGTTTATAATTTATGGTTTTATAAGCTGTGAGTTTATAATTTATGGTTTTATAAGCTGTGAGTTTATAAGTTGTGGTTTTATAAGCTGTGAGATTATAAGTTGTGGTTTTATAGTTTATGGTTTTTTTAGCTGTGAGATTATGAATTGTGGTTTTATAATTTATGGTTTTATAAGCTGTGAGTTTATAAGTTGTGGTTTTATAATTTATGGTTTTATAAGCTGTGAGATTATAAGTTGTAGTTTTATAATTTATGGTTTTATAAGCTGTGAGTTTATAAGTTGTGGTTTTATAAGCTGTGAGTTTATAAATTGTGGTTCTATAATTTATGGTTCTATAAGCTGTGAGTTTATAAGTTGTGGTTTTATAAGTTGTGGTTTAATAATTTATGGTTTTATAAGCTGTGCGATTGTGATGTGATTTTATAATTTATGATTTTATAAGCTGTGAGTTAATAAATTTGTGGCTCAATAAGCTGTGATTTTATAAGCTGTGAGTTTATAAGTTGTGATTTTATAAGCTGTGAGTTTATACGTTGTGATTTTATAAGCTGTGAGTTTTTAAAACAACTAAAAATGAAAAAAGAACTACTAAACACAATTAGTGCAAGACAAATGAAGTTTTTTGTTCATGTTCAAAGACACAACAGTCTAATAAAAGAAATATTAGAAGGGGAAATACAAGGTGAAGGGCAGAGGCAGATCAAGACTAACATGGACAAGTAATATCAAAAGATGGATAAGTCAGCCTATGGCAATCTGCACCATCACAGCAAGAAATAGAGTGGAATGGCGCTCCATGGTAGCCAACCTTCGATGCGGAGAGGGCACTCGATGATGATGAGTTTATAAGCTGTGGCTCTATAAATTGTGATTTTATAATCTTTGAGTTTATAAGTTGTGATTTTATAAGCTGTGTTTATATAAGTTGTGATTTTATAAGCTGTGAGTTTATACATTGTGATTTTATAAGCTGTGAGTTTATAAATTGTGATTTTATAAGCTGTGAGTTTATACGTTGTGATTTTATAAGCTGTGAGTTTATAAGTTGTGATTTTATAAGCTGTGAGTTTATAAGTTGTGATTTTATAAGCTGTGAGTTTATAAGCTGTTGCTCTATAAATTGTGATTTTATAAGCTGTGAGTTTATAAGTTGTCATTTTATAAGCTGTGAGTTTATACATTGTGATTTTATAAGCTGTGAGTTTATAAGTTGTGATTTTATAAGCTGTGAGTTTATAAATTGTGATTTTATAAGCTGTGAGTTTATACGTTGTGATTTTATAAGCTGTGAGTTTATAAGTTGTGATTTTATAAGCTGTGAGTTTATAAGTTGTGATTTTATAAGCTGAGAGTTTATAAGCTGTTGCTCTATAAATTGTGATTTTATAATCCGTGAGTTTATAAGTTGTGATTTTATAAGCTGTGAGTTTATACGTTGTGGCACTATAAGCGTTGGTGTAGTCTTCTGACTCTAACCAGATGAATGCCCTGGTCATATACCATCACCTCTATCGTCATGCCACTCGTGGTCATAACATATGCGCCACTGTCTTCCTTGACTATTCTGCCTGCCGAGCGTGCTGTAAATTCCCATGCACTCCTTTGGTGTCGTATTACAGATTCATCTGTATAGATAACTGAATCTTTCTCATCGTGTTATCCCAGATGAGACCGTTGACCTCCACAATAACCATGACTGAGTTATGTTCCCTACATTTCCTGTCGAGTGTGACAATACGCGAGAATGTTGTCCGGAATGACGTAGGCACCGGTTTCCACTCCTCGCCGGCGTTTATATTGGGAATCCCACAGACCTCTTTGATGACATTTTCTGCTCGGCCCACCCATGATTTGCCTCCTTTTAGCCTGGCACCTTTCCCTGTGTTGAGCACGTGGTGCAATGGATGCTCTGTATCTGTACTAATCTTCAGGTATGCTCGTGCCCTCCAGATCTTGATTCTGTCATCCATGGTCGGAAAGTCAAGAAGATACCTCATTACTGCACAGGGGATGTCCCACGTACACCCCAAGATAATGCACATGGCTTCATTCTGTATTTCCTCCAGTCTGTCAATTTGCGTCGAAATGACAGTAAGAAGTGCCAGGGCATACTCGATTGGTGCGAGGTCTAGTCTCTGCAACAGAAGGGAAAGTAGCCTCTGCTCGATGTTGGCAGCTGCCATGACCTTGAAAGTGGCTAATCCTTTGTAGGATTTTGTTATCACATGGTCCACGTGGTCCCGAAAAAATCCAGGCTGCGATCAAACTTAACTCCGAGTTATGTCATCACCCTGTCCCTGATCACCTATCAGCCACTATTCGTACCACCGGTGTTTCCGTGTTATCGATACGATTGATAAGGGAGAACCATGCAATTGATGCTTTATTGGGACTAACCAATGCACCTGATACTTCACACCAGGAAGAGATGGGATCGAGTTAGTTTTGCATGGCGGAGGTGATTTCTGGTTTGTCTCTTCCCTGTCGATATACCAGAATATCATCAGCAAAAGTCATAGTTCTTCCCCTCCCATCCAGCTGTTATTCCGTGATAGTTATTGTGTACACGTTAAATAGAACTAATGATAATAGTGGGCCTTGTTGCAGCCCTGGACAAATGGATGTTGGCTCAGATGACCAACTTCCACATCTGAATATCACTTTCCTCTGAAACAGTGCTGCAGCGATTCATCTATTGAGGAAGGGGTGCACCGCCAGTTTGAGGAGCATATGCATGAGATATTCAAATGGTACCCTGTTGTATGCATCCTTCAGATCTATAGCAGCAGCACATGTTACTTCTCGTCTATGGATGCCTTCGAAGACGTCATAAGCAAAGACTGCAGCATTGTGCCATGTCTCTTTGTTATATCTATAACCTGCGAGTGTGGGTGGGAATACACGTTTCTGTTCAAGGTGACAGGTGATACACGGGCAATTAGTTTCTCCAGTAGCTTGTGCGGTGCTCTGCATCATGATGATTCTGTAGGCACTGATCTGAGAATGGTCCTTGTCTGGCTTCGGTAGCGGTAGTAAGTAGCTGTGTTACCACTCCACCTTAATCTGGCCACTCTGAATGCTGGAAATCTTTGGCCAGTATTTTTCAAGTCGTCGCCAACTAAATCATCTATGTCACCGTACCGAACACCATCTGGGCCAGTAGCAGTGTTGTGTGAATGGTATCGGTTATGATTGTAACATCTTCTCCCAGCACTACATACTCACACAATTCTGAAAGAGAAACTCGTATCTTCATTCTTACAGCCTCATTTCTTTGGTCAGTCTGCTCATTGCAACGGACAAGCAGGGCCTTCTTTTGTTCTTATCAGATTTGTACCATATATCTGACCGATATAATGATTTTGCAAGAGACACTTCTTGGTGATAGGACAGTTAGTGCCCCTGGATTTCACTCTTCTACAATAGACGACACCTTGGACAGGCCATCCTTGTGCGAAACAACATGGTGGCAGCTGTGATTGATATGTCTGTGTGGGACAGTGAAGAATTGCAGGTACGTGCGGTTAGGGTGTACACCCCAGTTCCTTTCGTGGCTGTAAACGTGTATGCCTGTAATGGGAAGGTGGACACACAACAATGGCAGAATCTCTTCGCGTTCAAGGACGAGGACGTCCATGTTCGGCGGAGACTGGTGGGGTGACGTCATAACCAACAAGCAGGGAAAAAACCTAGAGAACGCACTGGTGTCCGTCGATTTAGTGTCCTTGAATGATGGAAGGGCAACAAGAATGGCCACTCGAACTGGGGACCCTGATAGTGTCATAGACCTGGCACTGGTGTCTTCCACCTTCTCATCGGCTTGCAAGTGGAGTGTACTGGGGTTCCACGGAAGTGATCACTATCCATGTGTCATCCTGATTGAGAAAGGCAGAAATAGAAGCCAGAAAAGCAAGCTCAAAACATTCTTCTATGAGAACAAAGATCAGAACGTCATTAGTAGAATCAGACACAGGAAACAGGGCGCCCCCCTCAGGAGGAAGGAGAGATGGACGTCGCCGCCCTGGTGGAACCTAGAAGTCGAGGAAGCATGGCGGAACACGAGACAAAACGGTCAAGACATGGAATAAAGCTAGAAAGAATGGAAGAACACAACCTGAGCTTTTGAAGTGTCTGAAAGAAGAGGTTGACCAAAAAGTGATGCACTTTAAACTATGCGCAAAGTAGGCGACGGATGCCAAGTGGGATGATTTCTGTAAAAATGTGTGCTCAGAAAAATCGTTAATCACATTCTGGTGCCTTCATCAGAGCATGAATGCCACAACACGACACAGAGGCATACCAGACTTCCAGAGCACAGGCCAGCTATGGCACAAATCTGATGAGAGCAAAACAAATGTATGAGAATAACTACGCTAATATTGTTTACGTTGCATATGAAGACACTGTTCACACAGTGAATGATTTTTCCCTCGTTCTTGATTATATTTTATTCAGACTTTCAATTTTCTAAATAATTGCACTAGTTAGGCATAAGACACCCATGAGTATCTCCTGCGTGCTGTGAAATAATACAAATTAGTAACCGTATCATACATGTCAAGTAATCTTGTACAATGTAATATATGTGATAACGAAGGTATCCAATATAGTTAGAGCAATTACGCTATAGTTCTTAATCGCCATTATTACCTGCCCCAAATGGAAAATCAAATATTCTTTCTTTCTTTCTTTCTTTTTTTTTTTTTAAAGAAAGCGCCAGACTGATTAGAAGATACCCGATGCGAGAAAATTAAATCTCTAAAAAGGGAAATAACTATAGAATATATTTTTTTCTTGCGTTGACAAAATATGGAATGTAATAATAATTTTTTATTAAAAGCCACATGAGATACATTATTACAGGTTAAAAAATAAGCAGCAAGAAATGACAGACAATTTCAACATATACATTCATTGTATAAAAATGTTTAATGCATGATGAGTACAACCGAAACATTTAACAATAAAAATGTAGTTATGTATAAACAAGAGGATGTAAAAGCAAATGCAATTAGTAATCAGAGCAAGTTAAAAGCACGACATATAAAAATGGAATCATATTTTTGGTGGTCATAAAATAGGAAGATGGAATGGTATGTTTTGTTAGTAACAAGTGCATCTCAATTTCGCTTGTACAATGGAACAAACTATGTCCAGGCTAGCACGACTTTCAAGTCAGACGGAATTCTGTTCCAAGTAAGACGACCACCTCCAGGCGGAATTCTGTTCAGATTAACACGACTTTCAGGCGGAATTCTGTTTAGACTAACACGACTTTCAGGCGGAATTCTGTTCAGACTGACACGACTTTTAGGAATCATATTTTTGGTGGTCATAAAATAGGAAGATGGAATCGTATTTTTTGTTAGTAACAAAGGCATCTCAAGTTCGCTTGTACAATGGAACAAATTATGTCTAAGTTAACACGACGTTCAGAATTCTGTTCAAACTAACACGACTCTGAAGCTGAATTCTGTTCAAACTAACAAGACTTCCAGACAGAATTCTGTTCAGGCTAACACGACTTCTATTCGGAATTCTGTTCAGACTAACACGACTTCTAGTCGGAATTCTGTTCAGGCTAACACGACTTCCAGACTCATCCAACGTCTGTAAATAAGCACTAACGATTTACTCTGAAACAAAACAATCAGTGCATCCTGGAGTGAAACCTATTTGGAAAAATAAGTAAAACACTCTTTGCTCTAAAATGAGGCTAATGCACATTATTTAGCGTTATATCAATTGTTCCATATTCATGAGAAGCATAGGCCCATACAGTAGAGCTGCAGAAGAAAATACAATCTTTGAAGATGACAAGTGATCATAAGAATAAAGAACCTCTTACTAACATCAAATCACAACAGAAGAAAAGTTCGCAAAAGGATACAACATGCAATCCTAGTACAGGATGATGTTTTGACTACGGCTCAAACTGATATGGCTTAGTCTTGTGTCTCGATCATCTATCAGGCCTGGCAAATATCAATCTGCGAGGAATTGTGAAAGGGGGAGAAGGAGAGTGAAGAGATAGACAGAAAAAGAGTTGGGAAGGTAAATACAAACAATAGAGAGACCTCGACTTTATAGCGTCCCAATGAATGACTGAAGTTTAGAGAGAAATGGAGAAAATTGTCGAAGTTTGTCAGTTGTGACCCTGGTGCATCAGGGTAATGGAAAGAAGAAGAAGCAAAAAGAGGAGGAAGAAGAATATGAAGATGAGGAAGAGGAGGAGAAGAGGTTTAAAAAAATAAGAAGAGGAGAAGGAAAAGAGGACTATGATTACATAACCTACAAGTGTACAGATAATCATTACAAGCGTATGGACACTATCATCAAGTTCCTTACAAGGCGCAAAGCGTTACGAGCTTGCGTTTAGAGAGACAAATTCCATGTAATGATTGCTAGGTGTCAATAACAGCTAGGTGTAAATAATAGCTAGGTGTCAATAATAGCTAGGTGTCAATAACAGCTAGGTGTAAATAATAGCTAGGTGTCAATAATAGCTAGGTGTCAATAACAGCTAATGTAAATAATAGCTAGGTGTCAATAATAGCTAGGTGTCAATAACAGCTAGGTGTAAATAATAGCTAGGTGTCAATAATAGCTAGGTGTCAATAATAGCTAGGTGTCAATAATAGCTAGGTGCCAATAATAGCTAGGTGTCAATAATAGCTAGGTGTCAATAAAAGCTAGGTGTCAATAATAGCTACGTGTCAATAAAAGCTAGGTGTCAATAATAGCAAGGTGTCAATAGTAGCTAGGTGTCAATAATAGCTAGGTGTCAATAATAGCTACGTGCCAATAATAGCTACGTGTCAATAATAGCTAGGTGTCAATAATAGCTACGTGCCAATAATAGCTACATGTCAATAATAGCTAGGTGCCAATAAGAGCTACGTGTCAATAATCTGCAACGGTGTTTGACTTCCATGGGGCAATATTTGCATTGATACGCGGTCACACGTCTTCGCTCCATCTCTTGATGTTGTCAATTCACTTTAGTCTTTGTCTGCCCCTTACACGTGTACCTTGTATTGACCTTTCCAACATGGCTTCAGCAGGTCATTATGCCCTGCATGAGTCCACACATGCAGACTGTGGTTCTGTAAAGGAAGAAACTATACCTTTTTCTGGCAAGGCCTAAGCCCCGAAAAACCACGTATACATGGAGTAGGCTTTGCTGTACATAACAAACACATAAACTCCATAACCACGCCAAAAGGAGTGTCTGACGCTTGATGATACTCCAGCTACATACGAAGAGTGGATCAATAAATATCATTAGTGCCTATGCACCAACGTTGGCTACATCAGACGAAGAGAAAGACAACTTCTACCAACAACTGCAAATGACCATTGACTCACTTCCAAAAGAGGAACTATTATACTTACTCGGTGATTTCAATGCACGCACAGGATCTGATCAGCAATATTGGCCACATGTCTAGGACACCACGGCATTGGAAAAATCAACGGAAATGGCCAGCGACTCCTAGAATTCTGCTCAAATAACCACCTATGTGTAACAAATACATACTTTAATGTGAAACACAAGCATAAAGTAACATGGCGTCATGCTAGAAGTGGTCACTGGCACCAACTAGACCTAGTTCTTACACGTAGGCAGTCTTTAAATAACATCAGAATAACACGAACATATCACAGTGCAGACTGCAACACAGACCACGCTCTAGTCATTAGTAAGATCAAAGCCAGAAGTAGTCGTATCTACAAATCAAGAGAGCCTGCAGCAGCCAGATCAACATCACAGCGACAAAAACCACACCAACCGAAGATATTTTTAGATCCAAGTTTGATGAACTGGTAGAAGAAGTAGAAGATGCATCAAGTGTGGATGACAACTGGTGCTCCCTGAGAACACACATCTATAACTGCGCTCTATCTACTACGGCCAGAAACGGTTCTCAAAGAACGACTGGGTCGAAGAAAATGCAGCAAGACTAGACCCACTAATAGCTAATAAGAAAAAGGCTTTACTGAACTTCAATAATAATCCCAATCAAATCACCAAGGATCAGCTCAAACATGCGCAAGCCACCCTACAACGCGAAGCAAGAAGATGCGCAAACGAATACTGGAACAATCTATGCTCTGAAATACAGAAAGCCTCAGACAGGGGCGACTCAAAAACCATGCATGACAATATAAAAAAGGCCCTTGGACCAAAAATAGCAAAATTAGCCCCCCTAAAATCCAAGTTTGGAGAACCTATTACTGACAAGGGACAACAAATGCAAAGATGGGTTGAACACTACTCTAATCTATACAGTGACGACAGACCAGCAAACACAGCTCTAGCACAATCAATACCCAAATATCCTACAATGTTTGAACTGGATGTTGAGCCTACTATGAACGAACTTGCTGACGCTATAAATGCCCTCTCAAGAGGAAAAGCTGCAGGAAATGACAACATTCCCACAGATGTACTAAAGGACAACCTAAGCGTACTACTTCCACACCTATACAAACTGCTAATTAAATGCTGGAGAAACGGAGAAATACCTCATGATATGAGAAATGCTAAGATTATAACGCTGTACAAGAATAAAGGAGACAGGGGTGACTGCAACAATTACAGAGGCATTTCTCTCCTTAGCACAACAGGCAAAGCTTTTGCTAGAGTCGTACTTAATCGCCTGCATAGACTTGCAGAACGGGTGCTTCCCGAGTCCCAATGCGGTTTCAGACCCGGGAGATCAACCATAGATATGATCTTCACTCTTAGACAACTGCAGGAAAAATGTCGGGAACAAAATATGCCGCTCTATATTGCCTTTGTGGATCTCACAAAGGCATTCGACACAGTAAACAGAGATGGTCTCTACAAGGTGTTAGAAGGCATAGGCTGCCCTCCTAAATTACTTAGGCTGATAATTTCCTTCCATGAAGACATGAATGGCCAAGTCCATTTTGATGGGAGTCCATCAGAGAATTTCAAAGTCAACAAAGGAGTGAAACAGGGATGTGTCCTCGCCCCACCCTTTTTGGTATATTTTTTGCTGCCCTCCTAAATTACACCTTCGAAAACAGCTCAGGAGATATTTACATTCGCACAAGACCAGATGGCTCACTGTTTAACCTAGCACGACTAAGAGCAAAAACCAAAACAAATGTTGCCCTACTTAAAGATTTTTATTTGCTGACGATGCAGCCCTAGTCGCTCATAGTGAGGCCACCCTACAGTCGCTGATCAACAACCTGGATAAAGCATGCGACCTTTTTTCACTGTCAATTAATGTTCAGAAGACAGTAATACTAAATCAAGGTGACTTCAAACCTATATCTATTACTCTAAAAGACTGCCCACTAGAATCAGTACAGAAATTTACATATCTTGGATCCACAGTTACGCAAACCATCTCTCTTGATGAAGAAATAAACTGTCGAATTGGTAAGGCAGCTACGACCTTCGGCAAACTCACAAAAAGGGCATGGAACAACACGAAACTAACTCAAAAGACTAAACTCTTAATATATCAAACTTGTGTGCTTAGCACACTACTATATGGATCCGAAACCTGGACAACATACTCAAACCAGGAAAAAAGACTAAATGTCTTCCACATGCGATGTCTCCGCAAAATAATGCACATCAAATGGCAAGACAAAATAACCAACTTAACTGTCCTGCAACGTGCTAAGACCCTAACAATCATGTCGATGCTCAGAAGTCGAAGGCTAAGATGGCTGGGGCATGTCCAACGGATGGAAGAAAAACGCATTCCTAGGCAATACTATATGGTGAGCTAAAACACGGAAAAAGACAAATCGGCAGACCTAAACTACGATATAGAGATATCTGCAAATCATCTCTGAAAGACTTCGCCATCTGTGAAAACGACTGGCAACATCTGGCAAGTGATCGCACATCATGGAGAGCACGTATAAGGAACGGTATAACAACATTTGAGACTGTTCTAAGACAGGACTTAGAAGAGAAGAGACTCATGAAAAAGGATGGTAAACCCTGTGGACCAGCGAGCCTGACCTGTTCATTATGTGACCGCGTGTGTTTGTCAAACATTGGTAGAATTAGCCACGAGAGAAGCTGTTCGGCAAAAACAATACCTCAAAAAAATACGCAATAGCCTCCACTAGACCGTCTGACAAGACGAAAAGGGCCATATATACATATAGTCCACACATTTATGTTGTCTCCATTTTCAGCAGTTTTACACCGTTATTCTTTGTTTTCACAGTCAATCATATTCTTCTGCATATCAATAGATTAAAGTGCCTCTTCAGCTTTCGTTTTCAGTTTCCACTTCCTGCATCACATTTTAGAGAAGATATAACATCCGTATTATTATCCGTAATTTTAGTCCTGGAGTTATTTGCTTTAATGAGAATATATTTCATGTTAAAAAATGCTTCCACCATTCATATTTTATAACGGAAATAGAGATAATGGATAAGTAAATAAATACAAGATACACGGATGAAAATAAATTGTGTAGGATGTTAAGACAGTATATGTATCATTGGTGGCTCAGTGGCTAGTACACTAATTCCAGATCAGAAGTATGTGAACGCGTTTACAGAATGGCAGACATACACAGTATCATCATCATCAAGTACCGGGCCTGCTGGCGTATGTGATCATGTCTCTCCACAGCTTTTGATCTCGACAGTTATTTATCATTTATGTTGTTGACCTTCTGTCAAACTATTCTCTTAAGCTGTCTGATGTCTTTTCTCTTTGCTTCCCTCTATCTCTTCGTCCCTCAATTTTTCCAATTATTACAATATATTCCAGCTGTTCTCTTCTCATTACATGGCCAAAAAATGATGATTGTTTCTTCCTAATATTGGAAATTAGCTCTATATAATATATGTATATATATATATATATATATGGATATATATATATATATATATAATATAATATAATATAATATAATATAATATAATATAATATAATATAATATAATATAATATAATATAATATAATATAATATAATATAATATAATATAATATAATATAATATAATATAATATAATATAATATAATATAATATATATATAATATAATATAATATAATATATAATATAATATAATATAATATAATATAATATATATAATATAATATAATATAATATAATATAATATAATATAATATAATATAATATAATATAATATTATATAATGTAATGTAATGTAATGTAATATAATGTAATATAATATAATATAATATAATATAATATAATATAATATAATATAATATAATGTAATGTAATGTAATGTAATGTAATGTAATATAATATAATATAATATAATATGTATATATATATAATATAATATAATATGATGTGATATATACACAGTATAACATTACGTAACTGTCACAATATAAAAAAATCTCAGATGCAAAATTGCGATTTAACAATAAACAAATAAAAACTCACTAACCGTACCAAAGAAAACGACAATGTAATGTTTCCTACATCTGTGTTCTGTGCTGAAGCATTTTGCTCCCTCCCCAAACTGACCTATTCGTGTATCACTCAGCAGCTTCGCGAAATGGTGTCGCCACTGTTCGAAGCGAGATGTAATCGCTCGGAGATTAAATGTGGCGAAACCCAGCAACAAATTGCTCCTTAACCTGTTTGACGATTCTCTCATCATCATCATCATCATCATCATCATCATCAAGTACCGGACCTGCTGGCGTAGGTGAGCATAGCTCTACACAACTTTCGATCTCGACAGTTATTTATCATTTCCGTTGTTGACATTCTGCCAAGCCATTCTCTTAAGCTGTCTGGCGTCTTTTCTCTTTCCTTCCCCCTATCTCTACGTCCCTCAATTCTCCCAGTTGTTACTATATATATATCTGGATGATCTCTTCCCATCACATGGCAAAAAATGATGATTGTTTCTTCCTAATGTTGGAAATTAGCTCCCTTTTTGTTTTGGCCCCTTTCTCAACGTTTTAATTACTCTTCTTAGCTGTCCATGGTATTCTCAACACTCTTCTGTAAAACCACATCTCTACAGACTCCAGTGATTTTCTTGTCTGTTGTCCATACTTGACATCAATAATGTTAAGACTGGCCCTACATAACATTTAAGAATTTCATTAAATAAAATTTAAGACGTTTCACTACCGTCTCCTAAAAAATGTCAAAACGATGTTGTCTGTGTGGCTTCTTGTGTCAAGCAGATTTTGTGACATTTATACCAGTTGTTTGTTATTAATACTTTAGTTCATTTGTCAATTTGTTTCTTTCCAGAGGGAGAGAAAATACGTTTCTTCTGTTATACATTTAAAGTGATTAAAAGAAGATGTATCTAAGATTTCAAAATCATTTGAGGTTAAAAATGAAATAAGACATGCCCCTGAAACTCTAATATCTATCTATTTGCTCATCGATGAACTGCATTTTACGAGCATTAACTACTAAAATATCATGTATAGTTGAATATTTATTTTAGTTTTGTGTTTATTCGTTCAGTGTGATGTTTTATATGTGTCTCTACAAACTGAAACCACTGACGTCAAATATTAACTTTAATAATGAGTGGAGTGTGTTAGACTCAGGGCATCTATATTAATAAATGCAACAAAATTGTAATGAGTGGAGTGTGTTCGACTCAGGGCATCTATATTAATAAATGCAACAAAATTGTAATGAGTGGAGTGTGCTAGACTCAGGGCATCTATATTAATAAATGCAACAAAATTGTAATGAGTGGAGTGTGTTCGACTCAGGGCATCTATATTAATAAATGCAACAAAATTGTAATGAGTGGAGTGTGCTAGACTCAGGGCATCTATATTAATAAATGCAACACAATTGTAATGAGTGGAGTGTGCTAGACTCAGGGCATCTATATTAATAAATGCAACAAAATTGTAATGAGTGGAGTGTGTTCGACTCAGGGCATCTATATTAATAAATGCAACAAAATTGTAATGAGTGGAGTGTGTTCGACTCAGGGCATCTATATTAATAAATGCAACAAAATTGTAATGAGTGGAATTTTCTAGACTCAGGGCATCTATATTAATAAATGCAACAAAATTGTAATGAGTGGAGTGTGCTAGACTCAGGGCATCCATATTAATAAATGCAACAAAATTGTAATGAGTGGAGTGTGTTAAACTCAGGGCATCTATATTAATAAATGCAACAAAATTGTAATGAGTGGAGTGTGTTCGACTCAGGGCATCTATATTAATAAATGCAACAAAATTGTAATGAGTGGAGTGTGTTCGACTCAGGGCATCTATATTAATAAATGCAACAAAATCGTAATGAGTGGAGTGTGCTAGGCTCAGGGCATCTATATTAATAAATGCAACAAAATTGTAATGAGTGGAGTGTGCTAGGCTCAGGGCATCTATATTAATAAATGCAACAAAATTGTAATGGGTGGAGTGTGCTAGGCTCAGGGCATCTATATTAATAAATGCAACAA
Source organism: Megaustenia siamemsis (assembly GCA_032433765.1). Lineage (NCBI taxonomy): Eukaryota > Metazoa > Mollusca > Gastropoda > Stylommatophora > Ariophantidae > Megaustenia > Megaustenia siamemsis. Next base: position 45,178,807 of record JAVIAB010000108.1, on the reverse strand, counting down.
ACACTAAAATACAAATTTGAGATGCAACCAAAAGGACGGTGTTATAATTATTGTATGAAGCACTTCATTAACCGCACAAATGTTACACCTATTATAAATATAATAACACATAATCACGATTGTAACAAACGGCCAGATATCTGTTACATGTGTAAAAGAAAAAAAAGCGACAGTGCTACCCTTGTAACAGACAATATTATAACTTGAAAATACATGCCAACACTTGCAACAAACAATGTTACACATGCAATTAGTGTTGACGCTTTTTTAGAAACATTGCTACGGACACTTTAATGTTTAGAGACGGGAAATTCCGCATGTTTTGCTTTGACCCTTGACCTCTCTCACTTCCTACTCAAAGTTACCATAAACCACAAAACTCACAAATTTTCTTCTTAAAATAAAATAAATAAATAAGATAACATACACATCTACTGTCTACGATGCAACTTTTTTTTTTTTTTTTTTTTTTTTTTTGCTTTCATGATAAACTTTCTTATGCCAAGAGTGTTTCTAAACATGAGATGGGACGTGCTGAAAGAGTCAATAATTTACAACTGACTCAATCCACGAAGCTTTACTAATGGTACTCATGTCGAATAATCAGACGGTATCTTGTTTCAATGCCGTCCCAGAAGTAGTTAATATGCCCAGAAACTGTTGACTAAAATTTATATTAGAAATGTGTGGATGATTTGTTCGTCTCTTCAAATATTGTTTGTTTAAAACAAAACGGCAATTTACCTCCATAATGTCCAAATAAGTGAAGAGAAGAGCCGAGATGCCGCCAGCAGATGTTTAAATATGGTTTATCGACCCATAGCTGACAGTTTTCGTTAAGATCAGTGAACTCAGAGCGATGAGGTTTTTATCCAATTGTTGTAGGATCGAAGAGGGAAGGTAAACTTATATTAGAAATGACACGATAAAGTCGGATGTGTTGGGCAAAAAGGACATATGCTGCGGTTTGTCGTGTAAAATAACACAACGGAACCGAGTCTGCTTGATGCTGTGGTTAAGTGCAGGCGACAACTTGTCCAGGAGAAATGAAGGTTCCAATCAAGGCAGAGGTAAGACTTGTTTTTTCCTATCGAGAGTGAAATAGAAACTCAGACACGAAAATCTCGTGGCAACTACCCTGGACAATCGTCCTTTATTCTCCACTATAATAATTCCCCTCCCCCACCCCGCAATGGCAGACCATCAGAAGTGGGATAATGACGTGAAGATACTGTTTTCTTTTGTTACGAGATCAATCATAGACTGAAAGAAGTCAGCAACAAATCATCATCATCATCATGCGCCGTACCGGTTGGCGTTGGCGATTACGTCCTTCCACAATCTTCTATCCACAGTGCATCGAATGAGTTCTGTTGTTGACTGTTTTCCATGCCATGACACCAAGCTATCCAATATTTTCTCTCTCTGTCGTCCGCGATCACTCTTTCCTTTTATTTTGCCAGTTGTAACCAAGTATTCCAACTTTCCTCTTCTCATGATATGCCCAAAAATGTTGATTGCTTCTTTCTGATGTTTTTTAAGAGCTCCCTTTTTTGTAACAACTAGGAAACGCATACAGTGTAAGATAGCAGTCAATATGAAGTGATCAAATACAGGTACAACCAGTCAGAAGATGTAAACGTGGAGGGAAGCCAAATAGATGCAGACCAAGATTAGCGGAGACAAGCAGAGAAGAACAGTGTGGACCAGACATCGGGCACTTAGAGAATGATGGGCAGTGACAGAACTGCGACGATTTTGTTATTGCTGTATAAGACCAGAAAAACGTGTTTTGTCGGTCCTCGGTTGAAGACATAAAGGTGTTGAATGATTGCGCTGCACATAAAGGTGTTGAATGATTGCGCTGCACATAAAGGTGTTGAATGATTGCGCTGCACATAAAGGTGTTGAATGATTGCGCTGCACATAAAGGTGTTGAATGATTGCGCTGCACATAAAGGTGTTGAATGATTGCGCTGCAGATTGTAAAAGTAGATTGGGCTTCTTCACCTTCTTCTGCGTTCACCCGACGATTACCCATATTCATCGTTCCACCAATAAAATGACGTGATGTGAGCCTAGAGACGTTGTGTAACGGTTTACATTGAGTCGTGACATCTGAACCTGTTGACTAAACACATCCGACTTCAGCACATTGTGTTGGATAAGAGGGTTGTCTTCCCTTTTCGAAAAGAAGTGACACAGTCAGACTAAGTGCTTGGGTACCATGCTTGTCGATGTGGAGTGGGATCTTGATCAGTTCCGGCTCACTGATACTGATGCAAACAATCAGCTATGATTCTATATGTTGCTACATCGCAACACTCCCATAAAACCAAAGGGTGTTCAGTCTTCTTTAGCAATCAACGAATCTTATCTTTACAGATGACTGTCCCGTGCCACGCTCATCTTATTCTTCAAACTTTCTCCCCCATATCTTGTTGGCGTAGTTCTGAACTCACCTTTGCTTATTCTACTGTTTACACTCTCCATCCTGTCTTCCCACAGTCCACACTCCTATCTCTATAATTTCAATTTTTCCACACTCCACACTACTATCTCTATAATTTATATTTTTCCAAAGTCCACACTCCTATCTCTATAATTTCTAATTTACCCACAGTCCACATTCCTATCTCTATAATTTCTATTTTTCCACAGTCCACATTCCTATCTCTATAATTTCTATTTCTCCACAGTCCACACTCCTATCTCTATAATTTCTATTTCTCCAGAGTCCACACTCCTATCTCTATAATTTCTAATTTACTCACAGTCCACATCCCTATCTCTATAATTTCTATTTCTCCACAGTCCACACTCCTATCTCTATAATTTCTAATTTACCCACAGTCCACATTCCTATCTCTATAATTTCTATTTTTCCACAGACCACATTCCTATCTCTATAATTTCTATTTCTCCACAGTCCACACTCCTATCTCTATAATTTCTCTTTTCTCACAATCCATACTCATCATCATCAAGTACCGTACCTACTGACGTAGGTGATCATGTCTCTCCAAAATGTTCGATCTCTGCAGCTATTTATCATTTCTGCTTCTGCCAAGCCATTCTCTTAAGCTGTCTGTTGTTTTTTCTCTTTGCTTCCCTCTATCATTCATCTCTACCACTTCACTTCTACAATCCATACTACTATCTCTATAATTTCTCTTTTCCCAAAGTCCATACTACTATCTCTTTAATTTCTCTTTTCCCCACAGTCCAAACTCTTTCTTTATTTTTGTTTTTCTATTTTCCCACATCCACACTACACATATTACATTTTCTTCTTTTTAAACAACTCAATATTTACACAGTTCTTTATAAATTTTCTTTTCCCTACATTTTTCAGCGTGACTCTTTTCTGTCCTAACTGTCATGACTCTTGCGTTATCCAACTGTCCATCGTGACTCTCATGTTTCCCAGCTGTCCTTTGTGACTCTTGTGTTTCCCAGCTGTGCATCGTGATTCTCATGTTTCCCAACTAACCATCGTGACTCTCGTGTTTCCCAACTGTCCATCGTGACTCTTATGTTCCCCATCTGTCCATCGTGACTCTTATGTTCCCCATCTGTCCATCGTGACTCTTGTGTTTCCCAGCTGTCCTTTGTGACTCTTGTGTTTCCCAACTGTCCATCGTGACTCTTATGTTCCCCATTTGTCCATTGTGACTCTTGTGTTTCCCATCTGTCCATCGTGACTATTGTGTTGCCCAACTGTCCATCGTGACTCTTGTGTTTCCCAACTGTCCATCGTGACTCTTGTGTTTCCCAACTGTCCATCGTGACTCTTGTGTTTCCCAACTGTCCATCGTGACTCTTGTGTTTCCCAACTGTCCATCGTGACTCTTGTGTTTCCCAACTGTCCATCGTGACTCTCATATTTCCCAACTGTCCATCATGACTCTTGTGTTTCCCAACTGTCCATCGTGACTCTTGTGTTTTCCAACTGTCCATCGTGACTCTTGTGTTTCCCAACTGTCCATCGTGACTCTTGTGTTTCCCAACTGTCCATCGTGACTCTTGTGTTTCCCAACTGTCCATCGTGACTCTCATATTTCCCAACTGTCCATCGTGACTCTTGTGTTTCCCAACTGTCCATTGTGACTGTTGTGTTTCCCAACTGTCCATCGTGACTCTCATATTTCCCAACTGTCCATTGTGACTCTTGTGTTTCCCAGCTGTCCTTTGTGACTCTTGTGTTTCCCAACTGTCCATCGTGACTCTCATATTTCCCAAATATCCATCTTGACTCTTTTGTTTCCCAACTATCCATCTTGACTCTCATGTTACCCGACTGTCCATCGTGACTCTTATATTTCCCAATTGTCCATCGTGACTCGTGTTTTTCCATTTTATACATTGTATTCTTTTCCCCTTCAGATTGTCCATGTGGAATCCACTAACAGCTTTCTATTACTCATTTTTTCATGTTCTACTGCCCGAATTAGACTTCCCTCATCCCAACCTCTTTACCACTTCACTTCTGCAACCATACTTGACACCCTAAGCACACACACCTTCTGTTTCTAATCACGTTTTTTCTTGACAAATGTCACAACCATAAATCATAAACCACAATAATGACATTCCACAACCGACCTCTCTCCATCTATTTCCACATAAGCCTGTCCCTATTTAGCCCACATTATATCAAGAAAAAAACAAATATTTATTTTCCACACTTTAATTTGCATTAAAAATAAATATATTTTCAGAAAAAAAAATAAAGTGACTATTATTAATGTCTTATCTGACCGATATTTTATATATGAACTTTCAAGGTAATTGAAATGAACACAATGAAATTGAATGCCGATTTCAAATTAGTTATTTTCCGATTACATAAGTTATTTCAAAATAATGTCATTCTAGCAAGAATGTATTCAATCTAACAATGAAATCTCTCAATGCCTTCCCGTCTTCCTTCTCTGTGACTTTCTCTTTCCGTCTATCTGGCTCTCTCTCTCTCTCTCTCTCTCTCTCTCTCTCTCTC